>CM069868.1:24374551-24512051 GCA_036172795.1 Pelodytes ibericus | reverse complement strand
ACAGCCGGGGTGGGAGCTTAAGTCTCGGGCAAGCAGGAGAAGCGGGGTGCAGGCTGGCAGTCTGTGCCCAGGATTGAGCTCCACAGCGACGGGACCAATGTCTCCTTCTTTCGGCCTCTGCCTCTCTCTTCTCTGATCGATCTGGCACCTTGCGTCCACACTGGGAAGGGAGGCCTTTGCTGGTGTCCCCCTGAGACAGGCAAAGGTCGCTTCCTCCCCGGCTGCTGGACCGGTCCCTTGGCCCCCGTCCCCAGAAACAACTACTGTATCTGAGGAGGGAAGGTCCCCCAGAAGCCCACCCGACCCCCAACCCCCGCTATGTATTGCCTCCCTTTCAGGGAGACTTGATCCCCCGCACTGCATGGGTGTGGGGGCTCAAGTCTCCCTGAGAAAGGAAGGTGTGTGTGTGTATTGTTTCACTGGGACAGGCAGTGTTGTTGAAAAGAAAAAACACAGAGTGAACGTTAACTTATTTATTAAATATGAACTTATCTTACTCTTGTTTAATATTTTGTAGGCCCGCCACGGGCAGCTATGACAACCCCGGCATCTATTGGGCATGGACCTAATCAGACGGCTGATCAAGTCCACAAGCAGTTCGTTCTGCCACACCCATAACAAGGTGTCTTGGAGCTCTTGCCGGGTCCTCGGCTTGTGTCTGTTCACCGCAAGTCCGACCGTTCTCCAAATGTTCTCGATCGGGTCCTCCAAATCGGGTCCTCCAAATCAGGACTATTGGGGGGCCAATCGAGCAGGCACACGCCTTTGCGCTCCAAGTACTGTCTCACCTTTCCGGCACGGTGGCAGGGAGCCAAATCGTGCTGGAAGATGCAGTCCTGTGGCTGCCCAAACAACCTCCCGATGGTGGGCATCAGTGATGGGGATAAAATCCATACGTATGACTTGGCATCAACAGTTCCGTCTACTATGTGCAAGTCTCCTGTACCTTTTGCGCTCATGCAGCCCCATATCATTTGCGACACTGGGAACTTGACGGTGGAGACTACGCAGCTTGGTAGGAGATGTTCACCCCTGCGTCTCCTGACATAGGCTATGCCATCCGTCCCATGAATGTTGAACTTACTTTCGTCTGAGAAGATGACCTTCTCCCACATGTCCAGTGTCCAGGCCCTGTGGGCTCTCACCCACCTTAGACGCTTGGCTCTAGCGGTTTCCGTCACCAAGGGTTTCTTGTGGGGGAGCCTTGTGATGAACCCTGCCCGGCACAACCTTCTCCTTGCCATTCTGTTGCTGACCGTGGCCCCCGTGGCTAATCTCCAATCCCGGTTGATTTGCGGTGACGTGAGCCAGCGATCGTGCAGGCAGAGCCGTACCAGCAGCCTGTCTTGTGTAGCGGTCGTGCACCTTCTCTGCCCTTGACCTTTCCTCTGCTCCATATTGCCTGTCTGAGCGTACCTCTTCTGCCAGCGACCGGTGTGTTTGAATCCTGTCAACAATCTGCCGGGATGACAGACCTTCGTTGTGTAGTGCGAGCAATACAGCCTTGACTTCCGGAGTCAGTTGCATCTTCAGGCCGGAATCTGACCGGGGTCCGGCTCCGTGATGAGCTGGAACAAAGAACAGGGTGTGAGGGTTAGTCCAGTGCCCCACACACGTACACACAGTCACAGAACTGTTATCGTTTTAAAAAAATTTTTTATTACTGGTAAAAGGCTACAATACTTTACTTAAACACTGGCACAATAATTATGTCCACTACTGTATATATATATATATATATATTTTTTTCTTTTTCTTCTTTTCTCGTTTCTTCCTTCTCAGGCCAAACTATCATCACCAAAGGTGACCCCTTTTGTTACATCACTGAATGCATCCTATTAGGAGATATTTGACACATTTCTACTCTAATCACAACCTAGTCTGGAGACATGACCTTACAGATATGATATATTGAGATCTAAATGGAACCTGTTTATATGTGTTTAGTTTCTGTTGCACTCAATGTGCTGTTAATATTTTTCTGTGTTACCTATATGCTGATATACTTTGTATATCCACCATGTAAATCCACCATGTATTAGCACCTAACTGTACTATTGTATGTTTTTACGAACAACATTTTAGACAGATTTAAAAGATAATATAGTTTTCAATTGGTGTATACCTAACAATGCAATCTTTTTTTAAGATACCATCTGATAAACCTATGTAAAAAAAAAAGTGCTATAATAGCATTTCACATGCTATTATAGCAGAGTACACCAATAGAAAGGACACACCAATGAAGCAAGTTTAGTACAGACCAAAGGTCTGACCAGGTCAGATCAGCTGTACCGACCAATCTAGTTCCCTAATAATCACTATTCTTCAATTTTTTTAAATGCACATTGCACATTTTTCAAACATTTCTTGTTTTTTTGTGGATATGTATATCTGGGGTTGTTAATTCTTTCTCCATTCGCAATTGAATTTGGAGTTTCTGAGCGTAGTGAGCTTTTTTAAATGGAGTGTTGATTTTCCAATTTCTGGCTATTATAATTTTAGTTCATACCATACAGTGGATCACCAGGCATCTTAGAGCCTTTAGGTCTTTATCCCAATTTGTTTGTAGCAGGGCGTGTCTAGTTCTACCTCAGACACCTTTTTGAAAATTTCATATACATGCCCACTTCCACAGTGGTACTACAACAGGACCATTCCACCATATATGGATATCCATTAAGATCTCCACAGCACCAGAAAATGTTGGATATAGGCTGGACATCCTCGCTAGCCTTGAGGGGACTAGATACCATTTGTTAGCAACTTTATAGTGACATTCCACCAAAGTTAGGCAATGAATATTCGTATTTACTAACCACAGGGCCCTACACCAATCTGATTCTGAAATGACTGTATTTACATCATTATTCCAGGTAGCTGGTATTTTAAGAGGATTATCTGTTATCCGATCAATCAATTGATTGCCCTTAACAGTAATCTTTTGTTATCTTTTTACCTGAAAAGATCAGGTCCACTAATTTTGAAGTTTCTTTAGGCCCTTTAAACATCGAGGTGTTCAAAAAAGTTTTTTATTCTTTAGGTATGTAGGTACTTCTTTGTTAGGTACCTGGTGTTTCAGAATCAAATCAGCGAAGGGTAGGATAGAGTCTCCCCTTGCTATCTCATCTATAAGAAATACATTTGAATTAGGCCACCTACTTTCACAAGATTTTTTTGTTTCTTCCCAAACCTGAATAGGTTGTGCTATATTTTAATAGTATATGCTTTATATTAATGATTTACTGGCTATTGAATCTGAATTTTGATTTCCTATTTAACCATAAGAAGTAATCTAGTTTATCGGTAGTTACTGCCTCTGAGTATATGAGGTACCAGGGTTCTTCCCTTGCTCCCTTCTCTTGAAACCGGTAGACATGTCCCACTATGTTGTCGGAATAACATGATTTAATCATTGGGTAGCTTAGGCCTGGCACCTTCTTGCCAAGAGTGTTGCGGTCAAACACCCCCCAGCCCTCCCATGACGACTCCACAGTTCGCTATTCCTTAAGAATCAGGTTGGGATATTTCAGCAGCTTTAATACATTTATTTCCATTGCTTTCTCCACTTGGGCCAGAATAATTATCCCCAAATAACTAAACTGTTTCTTTGTCCATATGAATTTCTATTTTTTGCTTCAGCGTCCATGTTTTTAGATAAAACTGTGGTTTTGATTTCATTTCATTTATAATTTGAAACAGAACTTTAATTAAAGATGTCTAAGATTCTTCCGCTGCTACTGCTGGCAGATCTTCCTGGAATAAACCCTATTTATCTATCACCGATTTAATTATTTCAGCTAATATTGCGGCGTATAGTTTCATATCAATGTTTCTCAGTGATATCAGTCTATAGTTTGAGACATCTAATTTATATTTATTGGGTTTTAATATTGGCAAAAGATTGGCTTGGAGGAGTTCCTTAGGTACCTTAGATTTCATGGCCACCTCATTAAACAGGGCTACTAGTGGGGTACGGTCACCGTTTTCATCTATTTATAAAATTGGTTGCTACAATCGTCCGGCCTGGAGGGGGGGGGGGGGGAGTTTTATGCTTCTAATTGAATTAATTCCCTATTTGCGTCTTCAGCTGTTATGCTGGTACTGATTTCCAAAAGATCTGCTTTTGAGATCCTTGGAATGTTTGTTTTGGTCAGGTATTCCTTAATTTTCTGCAAGTTGTTCAACAACCCAAAATTATATAAATTCTCATAGAATTCATTGAATCTCTGGCCTTTTTTCTCAGGTGAGATGTATACCCTTTGTCCATCAGACAGTTTATCTACTCTATTTTTTAAGGTTTGTTTATTTAGTTTTCTGGTTAGAGGTTTGCTGGCCTTATTTCCCTGATAGTAAGTGTTTGCTCTAAGCTTATTTAAGGTTAACATACCGTATTTGCTAGAATATAAGACGAGGTGTTTTTCAGAGCAAATGCTCTGAAAAATCCTCGTCTTACATTCGAGGTCTTCTTATAATCTGACCTCAAATTGAGGTCAGATTATAAAACATGGATCCAGGTCCCCAGCAGAGCTGCAGGGGACCTGGATACCCCTCTCTAACAGCAGGGGATGTCTGCACGATGAGCGCAGACTCCCCTGCTTCCGCCCAGCACGACCGCCGGGGCTTCTATGAAGAAGCCGGGTACTTCTGCTTCGTCACAGAAGTCCCGGCGAGCGTGCCGGGCGGCAGCAGGGGAGTCTGCGCTCGTCGCGCATACATCCTCTGCTGCCCCACTAGCCACCAGGGAGCCACCAGGGAGAATCGGGCAGCTGGGGGATGTCTGCACGATACGTGCAGATATCCTCCATGCTGCCCGACACGCCAGTCTATTATGACGGACCAGCTGTCCGTTATAATAGACTGCCGTGTCGGGCAGCATGGAGGATGTCTGCACGTATCGTGCAGACATCCCCCGGCTGCCCCCACTAGCCACCAGGGATCGAGGTAAGGGGGAGGGGGGGGGACGGAGGACACAGACAGACAAGGGGAGGGGGGGATAGAGAGAGACAAAGGGAGGGGGATGGGGGGAGGACACAGACAGACAAGGGGGGGGAGACACAGACAAGGGAAGGGAGGGGGACAGAGAGAGACAAAGGGAGGGGGAGGACACAGACAGACAAGGGGGGGAGGGTGGAGACACAGACAAGGGGAGGGAGGGGGACAGAGAGAAAAGGGGAGGGGGGGATAGATAGAGACAAGAGAGAAGTTTTGGGGGGAGAGAGAGACAACGCTGGGGGGGAAAGAGACAGCTTGGGGAGCGGGAGAGAGGCCGCATAGGCACATAAAAGCAAATAAAAACAAGAAATGCATTTGTATAATATTAATTTTTTATTAAATATTAAAAAGCAATTTACATATATACAAGATAATATTAAACTTTTTTCCTATAGTGTAGTCTTATAATCAGGCTTTTAGTTTTTTTCCTAAAGGAATGTACAAATTTGGGGGGGTCGTCTTATAATCAGGGTTGTCTTATAATTGAGCAAATACAGTATTTTTTTACTCTAGTTTTATATAAATTTTTTTGCACTTCCGACAATAAATTTTGTTTAGATGTCTGAACTATATTGGCTGTGGATTCATTGACAAATTCTATATACAGATCTTCCAAATCCTTGCCTCTTTTCTTTTTGTCTAGTTTTTCCATTTTTATTGTATGGCCTGTTAGAACAGCTTTATAGGTCGGGGGAAGCAATTCCCTAAAAAAAGTTAGACATTTCCATCGGATATTCTACATTTGTTTTTTTATTTCAGTATGGCGTCATCTAGTCTCCATGTGGTTCTGCACTTCATGGGGGATTTATCGAGTTCCAACATTAAAAGACTGTGATCTGACCATGTATTATCTTGGATTTGTATTTTAGTAATACCATATTTGCTTGATCATAAGACAAGGTTTTTTTCAGAAAAAAAATTCTGAAAAAGACTTAAGTCTTATAATCGAGCAGCTGGGGGATGTCTGTACGATACATCCGTCATAATAGACGGAGGTGTCGGGCAGCATGGAGGATGTCTGCACGTATCGTGCAGACATCCCCCGGCTGCCCCCACTAGCCACCTGGCGATTTACAGGTGAGGGGAAGGGAGGGGGCAGAGAGACAGGGGGAGGGAGGGGGCAGAGAGACAGGGGGAGGGAGGGGGCAGCGAGACAGGGGGAGGGGGCAGAGAGAAACAAGGGGAGGGGGGAAGAGACAGAGACAAGGGGAGGGGGAAGCGACAGAGACAAGGGGAGGGAGGGGGGAAGAGACAGAGACAAGGGGAGGGAGGGGGGCACAGAGTAACAAGGGGAGGGGGGCAGAGAGAACCAAGGGGTGGAAGAGACAGAGGCGAGGGGGGAGTCAAAGGGAGGGGGAGAGAGAGACAACACTAAGGGGGGGAGAGACAAAGCTGGGGGCAAGGGAAAAAGAGGCAGCATTGGCATAAAAGGAAATAAAAACAAGAAATGCATTTTTTGATATAATTTTTTATTAAATATTAAAAAAATCAATTTACATATATACAAGATAATATTAAACTTTTTTCCTATAGGGTAGTCTTATATTCAGGCTTTTAGTTTTTTTTCCTAAAGTAATATCCAAAGTTTGGGGGGTCGTCTTATAATGCAGCCTGCTCTAAGCAGAAACATTTCAATTCTTGAGTTTGATCTGTGAGCTCATGATAAATGAGTAAAATCTCTTTCTTTTTGATGGAAAGTTCTCCACGCATAATATAAATTAAACTTATTACACGCATCATTTACGTTTTTGGTTTTCTCAGTCTTCAAAATCCACTGGTATTTTTTGTCCATAATTGGGTCGGCTACACAATTAAAATCCCCTGCTATGATTAATGTACCTTTGGATATTTTTTGTACTCTTTTCATAATTTTATTGAGCCACTGGATTCACATTTGGTAGATATACAATAGTGGACATAATTAAACCCCGGTCAGATTCTGGCATTAAGATGCAACTGACTCCGGAAGTCAAGTCTGTATTGCTCACACTACCCAGCGAAGGTCTGTCATCCCAGCAGATTGCTGATAGGATTCAAACACACCGGTCCACGTTGAATCGCTGGCTCAGATGGGCAATATGGAGGAAAGGTTGAGGGCGGAAAAGGTGCATGACTGCTTCACAAGAAAGGCTGCTGGTACGGCTCTGCCTGTGCAATCACTGGCTCACGTTGCCGCATATCAACCGGGATTGGAGATTAGCCACAGGGGCAATGGTGAGCAGCCGAATGGGAAGGAAAAGGTTGTGCCAGGCAGGGCGTGTCGCATGGCGCCCCCACATGAAACCCTTGATGATGGAGACTGTTAGAGCCAAGCGTCTAAGGTAGGCGAGAGCCCACAGGGCTTGGACACTGGACATGTGGGAGAAGGTCATCTTCTCAGACGAGAGTAATTTCAGGAGACACAGGGGTGAACAGCTCCTACCCAGCTGTGTAGTCTCCACCGTCAAGTTCCTGGTGTCGCAAATGATATGGGGCTGCATGAGCACAAAGGGCACAGGAGACTTGCACATGGTAGACGGAACTGTTGATGCCAAGTCATACGTATGGATTTTAATCAGATCGCTGATGCCCACCATCTGGAGGTTGTTCGGGGAGCCACAGGACTGCATCTTAAAGCACAATTTGGCTCCCTGTCATCGAGCCGGAAAGGTACTTGGAGCGCAAAGGCGTTTGCCTGCTGGATTGGCCCCCCAGTAGTCCTGATTTGAATCGATATGTGTGGAGAATGGTCAGACTTGCGGTGAACAGGCACAAGCCGAGGACAAGGCAAGAGCTCCAAGACACCTTGTTACAGGTGTGGCTGAACGAACTGCCTATGGACTTGATCGCCCATCTGATGCCGGGCTGTCGTAGCTGCCCACGGCGGGCCTACAAAATATTAAACAAAAATAAGTTAAGTTAATATTGAATAGAGAGAGGCGGGGCTTCCGACAGTGATGGCAGCTTAAACTCTGAGCTCTTCATCAACGGAGCTTTCATCAGCCAATTTAAGCTTAACCGGGCGATCACCCGACCCACAAGACCTCCAGAACGGGACACTGATGGGACCCCCCTCGAATACCAGGAGTTCGGCAAAAAAGGACCTACCTGAAGTGGCACCCATATTTAAGAAAGGGAAATAAGGCCCTGATCCGTACATGCAGGCCGAGATGGCACCGACTGCAGGAACCCCGAGACCTTCAACGAAACAGGACCTGGAGGACATGTTCGAGAGGCTGCAGAAATGCATCAAACATAGAAACATAGAATGTGTCTGCCCAATTTTTTTTTTGAGTACTTTTATTAGTCCCCTGTTCCCGGTCTTATAGCTAGGATAGCCTTCTATCCCACGCATGTTTAAAATCCTTGACTGTGTTTACCTCTACCACTTCTGCTGGCAGGCTATTCCATACATCCACTACCCTCTCAGTAAAGTAATACTTCCTGATATTACTTTTAAATCGTTGCCCCTCTAATTTAAGACTATGTCCTCTAGTTGTGGTAGTTTTTCTTCTTTTAAATATACTCTCTTCCTTTACTGTGTTGATTCCCTTTATGTATTTAAATGTTTCTATCATATCCCCCCTGTTACGTCTTTCCTCCAAGCTATACATGTTAAGATGCTTTAACCTTTCCTGGTAAGTTTTATCCTTCAACCCATGAACCAGTTTAGTAGCCCTTCTCTGAACTCTTTCCAAAGTATCAATATCCTTCTGGAGATACGGTCTCCAGTACTGCGTACAATACTCCAAGTGAGGTCTCACCAGTGCTCTGTACAATGGCATGAGCACTTCCCTCTTCCTACTGCTAATACCTCTCCCTATGTAACCAAGCATTCTGCTAGCATTTCCTGCTGCTCTATTGCATTTCCTACCTACCTTCAAGTCCTCTGAAATTATTACTCCTAAATCCCTTTCCTCAGATGTTGAGGTTAGGACTGTACCAAATAGTCTATATTCTGCTTTTGGGTTTTTACGCCCAAGGTGCATAATCTTGCACTTGTCCACATTAAATGTCAGTTGCCACTGCTCTGACCATTTTTCTAGTTTAGCTAAATCCAGGGGCGTTGCTAGGTCTCCAAAAGATCAGGGGCTGGAACCCATGTCAGATTTGAAGAAGTGGAGTAAAAAAAAGCTCATATACTTAGTGAGGCATACAGACAGAAATAGATATAGATATTGTAACGGACCGTCTACCCGACGTAGTAGACCCTCTGTCCGTTGTGGGAAATCACCTCCTTAGCCCCCACTTACAGCTCAGCATTCACCCAGCAAGTCTTTCCTGGACCCTTGCTCTTTGTACCCACTTAGACAGGACATCTAGCAGTTAGGTACAGCAAGATTGAACAACTCTTTTTTTGACAAACAACACAGACTTATAAAAGACATACACATGACATCACAGACATTAGTATACAATGGGGGGAATTGAACTAAACAGTTCTCCAACTAACTGGGGCTAGGAAAACATTAGACATTCAGACTGCAAACCAAATTACCATACAGTGAGTAAACACACAGTAAGAAAAATAATGTACACAACATAATCAGTTTACCAGTTAATCCAGTTACTACAGAACAGTGGATGTTGGAGTAAACTATTGGAGTCACTGTAACATTATAAACTTTCAGAGTGGTCTACTAACAGAATTAAACATTACACATAACCAATATAGTAACAGAATATAACTAACTAACAATATTAACGTATAGTGCTATGGCACATCCCTTACCCAGGTAGTCCATTCATTTGTGAGTTGGTTCGGTAGATATAATCTACCGAACACCCAGGCAGAAAGGCACGAACAAGCCTTTCTGCAGGGGAAAATGCAAGCTTTTACAATGGGGCCATAGTCCAGAGGCAGCAGGCGAGCAACCAGGCTTCTCCAGAACATAGTGGCTAGGTTGGTTCCGCCACAGATATAAAAAATTGGTGTGAGGCCAATGTAAACTCCGTAGAGGCAGTAGAATGGACAGTATTTTTATGTAGAAAAGGTGGCAACCCTAGGGGGACATATTGATAGATGTACTATTTTTGTAACTTGAGAAAATTACGTTATATATATTCATATATAAAATTCACAGTAATGTGCATTGTGTGAGTGTATCACACATTACTATATCACTATACACCATAAGACTCAAAACAATAAAAAACTCACATTAATTACTTACACTTATACACATACTTACACAGCCACAAATACTCAAACATATACGCAGCCACACATTCACACATACACCAGTCACACAGACCCTTACATAAACACCCACCTACATACAGAGAGATTTATTTTCCTCCAATCCGTGCAACTGGTGTTCTATCAACAAGTTCCCAAGCCTTCCGGTGCTCCTACAGTATCAGAGCATGCTCTATGCACCCCTTGCGCTATTCTCTGCTGCATGCGCCCGACTTTGCAACTGCTCTAATACTGTACCCACAGGGAACTGGCCTTGTGCCATCTGAGCCCAAACAGCTTGTAACATACACACACACTCACTCGGACACTCACTCACATGGACACTCAGCCAGCACACTCACTCACATGGACACTCAGTCAGCACACACACTCACATGGACACTCAGTCAGCACACACACTCACATGGACACTCAGCCAGCACACACACTAACATGGACACTCAGCCAGCACACACACACTCACATGGACACTCAGGCAGCACACACACACTCACATGGACACTCAGGCAGCACACACTCACATGGATACTCAGGCAGCACACACACACTCACATGGACATTCAGCCAGCACACACATTCACATGGACTCTCAGCCAGCACACACACTCACATGGACTCTCAGCCAGCACACACTCACATGGACACTCAGGCAGCACACACACTCACATGGACACTCAGGCAGCACACACACTCACATGGACACTCAGCCAGCACACACTCACATGGACTCTCAGTCAGCACACACACACAGACACTCAGTCAGTACACACACACACTCACATGGACACTCAGCCAGCACACACACTCACATGGACACTCAGTCAGTACACACACACTCACATGGACACTCAGTCAGCACACACACTCAAATGGACACTCAGCCAGCACACACACTCACATGGACACTCAGGCAGCACACACACACTCACATGGACACTCAGGCAGCACACACACACTCACATGGACACTAAGCCAGCACACACTCACATGGACACTCAGCCAGCACACACTCACATGGACACTCAGCCAGCACACACACTCACATGGACACTCAGCCAGCACACTCACTCATAGACAAGACATACTCACCAGACCACTCAGCCAGCACAGACACCCAGCCAGCAGTGACACTTCAGCAGATTTTTTTTAAACGAAATTACCAGTTGCTAAATGAGCATCAGGTCTGCAGGGAGAGTCTTCTTTCATTAAATTAAAAAGAGCAAAGAGAAGAAAAAAATGTGTTGCAGTGAGGGCAGCATGAAGTTCCTGCTCAGAGGGTAAGTTCCGGTTCAGAGGGGAAGTCCCGGCTCAGAGGGGAAGTCCCGGCTCAGAGGGGAAGTCCCGGCTCAGAGGGGAAGTCCCGGCTCAGAGGGAGGGAAAAAAAACAGTATCGGAAACTCAGGGCTAAGTCTCCATTCGGGGCTTTGATCTGGAGATTCGGGGCTTCAGCCCCAGTAGCCACCCCCTAGCGGTGCCTCTGGCTAAATCATTTGTCATTTGGCTTATCCCTCCATGAATATCAACCCTGCTGCAAATCTTTGTATCATCAGCAAAAAGACATACTTTGCCAACAAGACCTTCTGCAATATCGCTAATAAAAATATTAAAGAGAATGGGTCCAAGTACAGATCCCTGAGGTACCCCACTAGTAACAAGACCTTGCATCGAATATACCCCATTGACTACAACCCTCTGTTGCCTGTCACTCAGCCATTGTCTAATCCATTCAACAATATTGAATATCAAGGAGGAGATTAGTACAGCTCTCGCTCAAAATGCTCAGGAGATCAAGAGCCTGAAGTCTCGGATGGACTCCCACGCAGACCAACTACAGTCGCTTTCCGCAGACTACAACCAAATAGCCGATGACTCAATCGAGGTGCATTATAGAGTGTCCAATTTGGAAATGGCAATGGAGGACCTTAGTAACAGATCCCACAGAAATAATGTTCGAATCAGAGGCCTCACTGAAACAGTCCGGATAGAGGCGTTGGCCTCAACACTACAACAAATGTTTCAGGACCTACTGCCCACAATCCCTCCAGATAAACTGTTGCTGGAGAGAGGCCATAGGGCCCTTCGCCCCCTTGGCCCAGCTGGGGCTCAGCCCCGAGATGTTATAGTAAGATTCCATTACCATGCTACAAAGGAGTCCCTCATGCGTGCCTCTCGTAAAAATCAGCTCCGATAGGTCAGAGTACCGGTCCAACTGTTCCAGGACCTAGAACCGGCTATCCTTTTTCGAAGATGACAGTGGAGGCCCCTCACCGATGTCCTGCGGAAATTAAATATGCACTATGCCTGGGGATTTCCATTTAAACTTACCTTCAATTAGGATGGTCATACCAAATCGTACTCGTCGTTCGAGGACCTAAAGGTACATTCAATCAGTCAGAGCCCCGAGGTCGACCGGGCGAGATCAAGGAGCCCTGGACCTCGCGAGGGATAACCCACTGATCCACAGCCAGGCCATGAGATGGACTCACCGAGGCCCTCAAGAACAAGGTTCCGTTTAGCTCCATGTTGGACTGTTATTCTACCAGCATGTTGATGTTGATGCCAATAACCAAGGTGAGTGAATTCTCAGCAAACCATAGGGGTAACCCTATGGTTTGCTGAGAATTCACTCACCTTGGTTATCCACTTCCCCGCGTCCGCTTCGAACAACCACCAGCGTCCCTTAGGCTGGAGGAAAAGTGGGGGTGGGTTCCAGCTTTAGCGGAGGCCTTCTTCATATAGGGAGATAAACAGTAATCGTGGTCGGTGAGTGGGACACTTGAAGCTATGTCACAACCACCAAGAGACTACCGAAACTCTACCATTCCAGAAGTACCCCACCAGGGCACTGCCCGCAGTAAGGCCCAATGTTCAGGAAGGGGTATTTAACTCCCCAGGACAGATGGCATGGTTGACAACAAGAACGCAGACTAACCTTACCCAGGGGGTTATTAGTACAGGATAAACCCAGTCTGTTTCGAATGAGGGCCCCGTACAGTTGTGGGGGGAAGCTTATAAGATCATGCCCAGATTACAATGGCTCAGCTTACTGACCACCGCTTGTTTGGTTGAGATCCTAACCATGTTCATGAACGAGTGACCGCTCACTACCATGATCCATTAGCCCAAGATTCTCTCACCCACTTGATCCCACGCAGCACCGTCAGAAGAGACCCCTGAATAATCTCCAATAACTGACATCACAGTGGGCAAAGCTGGAAACATCCTGGCTGGGACGTATTAACATATTGAAATAGAATAGTGAGCCAGGCTAATACAAGGGAGCAGCTTCTAAAGTGAAAAAGCTTCTTAAGTGTGTGAGTTAGAAGCAAAGAAGGAAAGTATATTTTGATTTTTACTGCAAGGGGAGCACTGTTTATTTTGTGTGCATTTGCTGGTTGAAAAAAAAACAAAAAACTGTTTTGGAGGGAAAAGGTTTGCAAGGCTGTTTGCAATCAGTTAATTAACCTTCTCTGGGAGTCTGTTTACTTTGACGGCCATTTAACTGGAAGGAGCAGGCGAATACAAGGGAGCAGCTTCTAAAGTGAAAAAGCTTCTTAAGTGTGGGAGTTAGAAGCAAAGAAGGAGTTAAAAGGAAAGAAGGAGGGTAAAGTATAAATCTTTTATTTTTTTTATTTTTTTATTCTATTTTTAATTTTGTGGTTTACACTAGAGAGCATGTTGGACAATGCCACTAAGTGCATGTCTTGCAGCATGTATGCAGTCTTGGAGCAAGTTCCCCAGGGCCCATACCGCTGCTGCAGATGTGAGCAGGTTGCTGCTTTGGAAAATATAATATTAGATCTAAAGAGGCAACTGGCAACACTTAGGGACATAAGCAACATGGAGCAGAGTTTACTGCTCACGGAGCAGGCATTGGCTGGGGCCAGTGTAGAGGAGGGTGATAAAGGAGGGGAAGAGGTTTCTAGGGCAGAGAGCTGGGTTAGTTGTGTAAGGGGCAGTAGGGGTCTGAGAGCTAGGGAGGCTTGTTCTGAGCTAAATCATCCCAACATGTTTGCCAGCTTGTGTGAGGATGCTGGGGGGATTAGCTCAGAAGAGGCATTTCTGGGGCAGGCGGAGATACTGGTAAGTGCTGAACAGTATGATTTAATCGGAATCACGGAAACGTGGTGGGATGAGACCCACGACTGGTCAGTTAATTTACAAGGCTACTCACTTTTTAGAAAGGACAGAGTAAATAGAAAAGGGGGAGGGATATGTCTATATGTAAATCCTAAACTAAAGCCCAGTATTAAGGAAGGTGTGCATGACGTAACTGGAACTGATGTGGAGACACTGTGGGTGGAGATTAGCTTAGACACTAAAAAGAATCGCACATTACTTGTAGGTGTATGCTACAAGCCACCAAATATTAGCATTGATGGAGAAGATCAGCTTTTATTACAAATTGAAAAGGCTGCAAATCTGAATGAAGTTCTAATCATGGGAGATTTTAATTACCCAGATATAGATTGGAATTGTGGCACAACTAGTTCCGCTAAGGGCAGCAAGTTTCTGAACCTGCTTAATAACATATTTATGGCACAATTAGTAGACACCCCAACTAGAATGGATGCCTGTCTGGATTTAGTAATAACAAACAATGAGCAGCTTATCTCAAACATCAAAGTAAGAGAACACTTGGGCAATAGTGACCATAACATTGTTTCGTTTGAGATTAATGCAAAAAAGCAAATTGGTAACTACGCCACCAAAACACTTAATTTTAGAAGGGCCAACTTTGATGGACTAAGGGCATCAATGGAACATTTAGACTGGGAACAATTGTTTTCTGGACTAAACACAGAAGACAAGTGAAATGCCTTTAAGCACACATTACAAAAGTACACATCCCAATATATACCTTTGGGAAACAAATACAAAAGACACAAATCAAAACCAATGTGGCTTACCTGTACCGTGAAACAGGAAATGCAAAACAAGAAAATGGCATTCAAACATTATAAAAGCAAGGGATCAACATTATCATTTATAAAATACAAAGATGCCAACAAAGCCTGCAAAAAGGCAATTAAAATGGCTAAATTGGAAAACGAGAAAAGGATTGCTAAGGAGAGTAAAATTAACCCCAAAATTTCTTATAAGTATATAAATGGAAAAAAGCTAAAGAGGGAAAATGTTGGGCCCTTGTTATCCCAAATGGGAAATTTGGTAAGTGAGGACAGAGAAAAAGCAGACATTTTAAATACTTTTTTTTCTTCTGTTTATACTAAGGAAGAACAGATGGATGAGCCCCTGCTACCGGAAGTTACGGAACAGTCACCACAAACATGGGATTGGCTGACACAGGAAAAAGTGTTATGCAATTAAACTCTGTTAAGATAGACAAGGCCCCAGGGCCAGATGGTATACACCCAAGGGTCCTTAGAGAGTTAAGCATAATTCTGGCCAGACCAATATTTATGATCTTTAGGGATTCGTTCAGTTCAGGTATAGTGCCAACAGACTGGCGAAAGGCGGATGTCATTCCAATATTTAAAAAGGGATCAAAATCTCTGCCTGGTAATTATAGGCCAATGAGCTTGACATCTGTAGTGGGGAAATTATTTGAAGGATTGCTAAAGGTGTACACTCAAGAATACATCTTGAATTAGTAAAAGTCAACATGGTTTTGTGAAAGACAGGTCTTGTCAAACAAACTTAATAACATTCTATGAAAGGTGTGGCAGTTGATGTGATCTATTTGGATTTTGCTAAAGCATTTGATACAGTTCCACACAAAAGGTTACTCTACAAATTGAGAGAAATAGGATTGGGGCAAATGTATGTATTTGGATTGAAAATTGGCTAAAAGATAGAACACAGATGGTTGCTGTAAATGGTAAAGCTTCAAATTGGACCAGGGTAGTGAGCGGAGTACCTCAGGGGTCTGTTTTGGGACCTCTTCTTTTTAATCTGTTTATTAATGATCTCCCACGTTGTGCTGAGTGCCATGTCTCAGTGTTTGCTGATGACACAAAATTAGGTAAGGTAATAAAGACTAATCTTGATGTTTTTTCTTTACAGGAAGATTTGGACAGAGTAAGGAACTGGGCAAGAAAGTGGCAAATGAGGTTCAATATAGACAAATGTAAAGTTATGCATTATGGGAAAAATAATAACAAAGCAACATATACGTTAAATGGTATTTCCCTGGGAAAAACTACTAACGAAAAGGATTTAGGAATCATTGTAGATAACAAACTTGGCAACAGTGCCCAATGCCAGTCAGCAGCTGCAAGGGCCAATAAGATATTGGCTTGTATAAAATGAGGTATAGATTCACGGGAGGAGGACATCATCTTGCCTCTTTACAAATCAATTGTAAGACCTCACCTTGAATATGCAGTACAATTCTGGGCACCAGTCCTTAAAAAGGATATTAAGGAACTAGAAAAAGTGCAAAGGAGAGCTACAAAATTAATAAGGGGATTGGAGGATCTTAGTTATGAAGAGAGACTTAAAAAATTGCATTTATTTACTTTAGAAAAAAGGCGTCTTAGAGGGGATATGATAACATTATATAAATATGTGCAGGGCCAATATAAGGAGCTCTCCATGTACAAAGAACAAGAGGTCACCCCCTGAGACTGGAAGAGAATTTCATAGGCAGCAAAGGAAGGGATTCTTTACGGTAAGGACAATAAAATTATGGAACTCACTGCAAAGAGAGGTAGTGCTATCAACCACAATAGATGCATTTAAAAATGGTCTGGATGTTTTTTTTAGAAAAGCAGAACATACAGGGGTATTAATAATAGAATGAGCATTAATAATAGAGCTTTTTGATCCAAGGAGAAATCTGATTGCCCTTTTGAAATCAAGAAGGATTTTTTTCCCCCCTAGGAGGCAACATTCGAAAAAGCTCAATAATCTAAGAACTTGGTGGAGCGTCAAGATGATTCCCCTTGAAAAGTTCAGAAATCCCCCTCCCCCCTTATAATATGGGGGTCTCCCCCCTCCCCCCACTCCTCAGGCAATACATCTTTAGAGTAAACTTTGGGAGCAGACATGTAACAAATGTGGTATGGTAGGGGAATTTACCCCGCCGTATGTATGGAATGTTAGATCTATGATTTCAGAAAACGGGAATTAAGATATAAATGCAACCCAGTGTCGATTGTAAAAGGAATAGAAGGGAATCTAACTATTCCCTACGATGATTAAAATAATTGTTGGTGTACTTGTATCGACAGTAATATTGTATGTCTATTGTGGATTATGTATGTATACATTTTTATATATGATATGATAAAATAAAGATTATAAACATTAAAAAGAAGAGAACCCTGAAGAGTAGCCCTCTCGGAGCACTTCCCAAAGGGGACTCACCCTCAGACCTCCCGCATAATCCCAGCAATTTTCTCCTAGGGTAGATCCAGTGGTGTATCTTGGTTTTGTGCTGCCCTAGGGAGAAAAATTTTGGGCACCCCCCCTACCCACGATGCACACCTACGACATGACCCATAAACCACGTTGCACACCAAGGACATGCCCCATCACCCCATTTGCATGCCTCTATCACCCCATTACATACACATTGCCAATATTATTTGCCCATAATATTCCCCAGCTAATTTTCCCAATAATATGCCAGTATCATTTGCCATTAATATGCCCCAGCCAATTTGCCCAATAATATGCAAGTATTATTTGCCATTAATAAGTCACAGCCAATTTCCCCAATAATATACCAGTATTTGCCATTTAATCAGCCCCTGCCAATTTGCCCAATATTATGCCAGTATAATTTGCCATTAATATTCCCCAGCCAATTTGCCCAATAATATGCCAGTGTTTTTCTGCCATTTACCATTAATATGCCCCAGCCAATTTGCCCAATATTAAGCCAGTATTATTTGCCAGTTAATATGCCCCTGCCAATTTGCCCAAAAATATGTTAGTGTTATTTGTCATTAATAAGCCCCAGCCAATTTGCCCAATAATATGCCAGTGTTATTTGCCATTTAATATGCCCCTGCTAATTTGCCCAATAATATACCAGTGTTATTTGCCATTTTATATGCCCCTGCTAATTTGCCCAATAATATGCCAGTGTTATTTGCCATTTTATATCCCGCAGCCAATTTGCCCAATAATATGCCAGTGTTATTTGTCATTTAATATGCCCCAGCCAATTTGCCCAATTAAATGACAGTGTTATTTGCCATTTAATGTGCCTAGCTAATTTGCCCAATAATATGCCAGTGTGATTTGCCATTTAATGTGCCCAGCTAATTTGCCCAATAATATGCCAGTGTGATTTGCCATTTAATGTGCCCCTGCCAATTTGACCAATAATATGCCAGTGTGATTTTTCATTTAATGTGCCCCTGCCAATTTTCCCAATATTATGCCAGTGTGATTAGCCATTTAATGTGCCCAGCTAATTTGCCCAGTAATATGCCAGTGTGATTTGCCATTTAATGTGCCCCTGCCAATTTGCCCAATAATATGCCAGTGTGATTTGCCATTTAATGTGCCCCTGCCAATTTGCCCAATAATATGAAAGTGTGATTTGCCATTTAATGTGCCCAGCTAATTTGCCCAATAATATGACAGTGTGATTTGCCATTTAATGTGCCCAGATAATTTGCCCAATAATATGCCAGTGTGATTTGCCATTTAATGTGCCCAACTAATTTGCCCAATAATATGCCAGTGTGATTTGCCATTTAATGTGCCCAACTAATTTGCCCAATAATATGCCAGTGTGATTTGCCATTTAATGTGCCCCTGCTAATGGCCAAATCCCCCCATTTCCCCAGCACTTACCTTTCCCTGGTGGCTAGTGGCAGGCAGCATGGAGTCCTCCATGCTGCCTCTTCAGCTCCCCGGCGGTTGTGCCGACAGGAAGTGCCGACAGTCACGTGACTGTCGACACCTCCGTGTCAGACTGCACGGGGAGCCGAACAGGCAGCACGGAGGTTTCTCTGTGCTGCCTGTTCGGCTGCCCGTGCAGCCTGGCAGGCAGAGCGATGGTGAGGGGGGATCTTCTGATCCCCTCTCACCTCCGTCTCTGCCTGCAAGCGCGGTGGTTTTTTTTTTTTTTTAAGGTAAATACAGCACTGGGTAGATCGCCCGAGTTACCTGCAGTTATTAGGAGCTAAGCACAAGCTCCATAAGTTGATGAAGCTGTTAGGGTAAATACCTCTGTTTCAAGCCATTGAGATAGTGATAAGGTGTATCATCTATCACAGAAAACTAATATATCTGACACAGCAGCACATTTTCTCTCAACCAATTTACTGGCCATTGAGTAAGCCCAGTAGACTTATCTCACCTTACATTACTTGTGTCAGCTGTATATTGTAAAGTTTGTAAATATTGAATTTCCTTTTTCTCTCTTGCTATTTCCTTTCTTTTTTCCCCCTTTGTCCTCATTTGGTATTCTACCCTACGTCCTTTGCTTCCTGCCCCCACCCTTTGTGTATCTCCCTGGCTCTAGGGGGTACCGAGACCTGCCGGCCCAAGGAGGGAATTAACATGCTACATAAGATCAACAGGAAGGTCTGCCGCTATTAGTCTTCTGACATCCGGATAAGCATGCCTTTATCCCTGACTATGCTATCCCTCAACGTGCACGGCCTCAATTCTCCACAGAGAAGAAGGTCATTACTCAGACACTTAAAGTCTATGGGATCAGACATAGCCTTTCTACAGGAGACTCATTTTTCCTCAACCAACCCCTCGATTTTAAGGGACAATACTCACCCCACATGTTTTACTGCGAATGCAGTGCATAAGAAGCAGGGGGTTGCGATCTTGGTGAGGAAGGGATTGTCTTTATCAGAACCGCTAACAGTTTGGTGATCGGTCCCCATTCCATAGCCCCATTCTAAATATCTATGCTCTGGCTGTGCCAGATGCAGGTTTTTGGAAAGAACCTTTCAACCTTTTTATTATCCCATCCTACTGACTCCCTAATGCCACAAGCTCCCCCAGTGTAGACAGAAAATCAGCGTCCACACACCCTAACGCTCACCCATCTGGCTCTCACCTTGCGCAATTCATAACCTCACATAGTCTTTTAGATGTCTGGAGACTACAACACCCGGGTGAACGAGACTACACGTTCTTTTCACACCCTCATCTGAGTTATTCTAGAATTGACATTTTCTATTTTTTTTTGCACTCAGATCTTAAGGCACTTCGATATCGATCGAGGTGTTTGTTCTATTTTATTAATGGTACAAAGAGTAAAAATCGATACATAGTAAGCAGCAGCATAAGCAGTGTTTGTTATTGGTCGTGAATTTAAAAGTGTAGTCTGACAAACAAGGAGAAAGGAAAAAAAAAGAAAAGGATAAAGAGATAAATAGGAGGAAAGAAAAAGAGGAAGAAGAGAAGGAAAAGAAAAAAAAAATAGGAGGGGAGAAAAGGGGGGGGGGGGGAGAGAATAAATGGTTGCTCCAGGCCTGATGGGGGGGGGGGGGGGGTGCGGGCCGCTAGCGGTATTATAGCACACCAATACTTTACAGTGTTTCTCAATCAGTCTAGCTCTCAGGGTTCTCCTTTACTTAGTTGGTCCAAGGGGACCATATTTCCAAAAACTTAGGTGATGTCTTACCCAGGGAATCGACCATGGCTTCTGCTTCCATTTGGAAGTTAATTTGGGTTTTTATACAATCCCAGGTAGGAATTTCTGAACTTCTCCAGTGTCTCGCTAATTGTAGCTTGAAAGCAAGAAGAATATGGATAGCTAGCGATCGGTTAGAAACCTTCGGGAGATTAAGATCTATATGCAGGAGGAAGGCCTGAGGGGACAGGATATATTTAGATTGAAATATAAGGCCAAAAATATGGGAGATCCTAACCATCAGGGGCCTAATTGAGCCACATCCCCACCATATGTGGGCCTGGGTTCCCTCAGAACGTTCACACCGCCAGCACAGACTGGAGTTGTTCGAGTGGATTCTGAACAGTTTCTGAGGGACCCAATACCAGCGCTGTGTGATTTTGAAAAATAGCTCAATCAAGTTGAGCCCCTTAACTGCTTTCCTGGTGGTGGAAACTGCGCGGTACCATTGGTCTGTAGGGATATCAATGTTTAGGTCTACTTCCCGACTATTAAGGGCCCTACATCTAATAGGGTCTGAGAGATCTTCGAGTAGGACCTTCAGTTTGGAGATGTTTTTAAGTTTATTAACCGAATCTAAAAAGGTATCCAGTTTCGTATGCTCTATCATCTGCTTGGTGTTTATAAAGCTTTTGAAACTGTGATATGTCAAGAATTCCTGATTTGGTGGAAAATATTTGCGTTTTAAGTCATCAAAAGGGGCTGTCTGGGGTCCCTGAAAGATGTCACCCATTTTCTTAATACCATTTCTATGCCACAGCGAAAGGTTGAGATTTTCTATGAATTGGGAGAGTATTGTAATTGGGGCCAGTAGAGTCATCCCTAGGGATTTAGCAAATTTATGTTTGAATTGGATCATAGCTTTAATTATATCTTTTATTATCGGGTTTGAGGAGATTTGCTTCGTCAGAGAAAACTCATCCATCCAAAAGAAATAACTAGGATTTAGGCCGTTAAGGTCACTTGACTCAATTTGGAACCATATTGTAGGAGAGTTATTTGCGTGGTGCCAGGCCAAAAAGTGGGAAAATAAGCAGATCTCGGCAAGTTTGACTAAGTCTGGAAAGCCCGTGCCACCGTGCTTCATGTTTAATTGCAAGACTGGTTTAGCTATTCTTGGTCTCCTAGTGCGACAAGCCAGAACCGCAGGGGAACACGTGAGGTGCACGGTGGGCCGATGAGAGACAGCAATAATACAGTTCATCGGTTGACTCACGGTTAGCAGAAAGCTTCCCTGGGCCGGTCGCACAGTGAAAGGGAAGATAGCACGAAATCCTCCGGGGCACGCTCTGCGATAGGGAAACGCCAGCCGAGATGGTGGTTGAGGTGCCCGTGATGACAGGGGTGTTTAGAGTGCTTGTGGCGGCCGGGTCCCTTGATGATATTTGTCGTGACGCCAGTACCGTTAATGGTAGTACAACCAGTTGTAGTAACAATGTTAAAGAATGAGGTAGACAGTGGCAGAATACAACTCACAACTTTTACTGTGTCCGGTTTTGGTTGCAGTACAAACATCCAGTTAGAATACAGTCTCTGGGTAAATAGAGGAGTTCTGCTGATCCACTGCTAATAGGCTTTAGTGGGTCTGGACTCAGGCTGTGGTTCAGTAATAATGCTTACTTGTGTCTGGTCCTTTTTGAATCCAGTGACATGGGTGAGGTTGCCGGAGGCTAATAAATCCTTCACCTTTATACTCAAAGGTCTTTGTTGCCGATTGATGGCTTTTATCCTTTGATTTTATCAGTTTAAATGTGTCCCTTCTCTGGACTGACCTTCTCTCACCTTCACATTTTTCATTCTTTTTTTTTTTCCACACTGCTCCCTGTACTCAATCACTGACCACAGATAAGCCTGAGCTGGGATAGATTTCCCAGAGTGGTGTTATCCCCATCTTGTGGTGGGAAGTATAAAGCACACCTGACCAGCCTATGAACAGGGATATCACAGGTATACAATACAAAATGACATGCAATAAAGCAATGACAAAGAAGTAATACTTTTGCAAATCCCACATGTCTTGAGTGGGACGCTGCACACCCCCATGGTAAAACGTGTGTCGACCTGGGCACACTTTTGACTCGATGTTGTGTCTTCCTGTAAGATATAAGAGAAATGGAAAAGCATGCATGCATAGGAAATAACAATATAACCCCATTCTTGTACTTCTTGTATCTGCAAGTAAAATGGGTTAGGCAAACATATCTCAGGCAACAACGAAATGTGTCAAAAGGTGACAAAAAGGGTGTAGTTTTTCCTCTGAAGACTGGTGATGTATGGCAAAACCAGAATAGTCCACGATGAGATGGAAAAAGAAAATCAAAACAAAAATAACATCTCAGGAGGCTCACAGGGTATGAGTCCGTTCCCTGAGCACAGGAAGATGTCAACAGATGAATATCACGGAGGCTCAGGTACGTGAAAGTCTATCTCCGGGTGCAGGCTTGAACGTTACAAAACAGTAGGTATGTAGTTCTTTTGAAAAGTTCTTTAAAGGAAATAAACATAATATCCCAAGTAAGTCTTCTTCTCACTCTGTAACTTCAGACGATGTAAGGATGCACTCAACGATGAGATGACAGAGTTGGTAGTCGACTTCTCGGCTGCTGGTGCAGGTAATCCTCCAAACGGACAGGTAGTCGCCCTCTTGTAGTTCTGTCAGATCTTCTTAGCGGCTGAGTTTCTACAGGCCTTGTTTCAAGGGAACTTGATGTCTCTTGAGCTGTAGTAGACACTTCTTGAGATAGCTCTTCTGGTTGAAGTGCGATTGTATTGGTCTTGGCAGGCACTAAGATATTGAGCCATGGTGTAAGGAACCATTGTAAAGGATCAGAGTCTAATAATGCTTTTCCAAAAGACTGTAGTGGATTCTCTGAATCAGATGGTTTTGTAGGCTCTGGTTCTATGGATTGTGTTTCCTCTTGGACAGCTTCTTCTTGAAGAGTTTCTTCTTGAGTACTTTCCTTGAGACATAACTTAAGGCGATTGCGATGTACTACACGTGATTTGTTTTCTTTGGTGATCTCATAAGTATCAGTCTCTGGATTGAGAATAGCTGTAATGGTGTAAGGTTCTCTCTCCCATTTGCTATCTAACTTGCTGGTGCGATGGTTGTTTTTTAACCATACATGGTCACCAATTTGGAGAGGTTCTGCTTTGGCAGATTGGTTATAATCTCTTTGTTGCTTTTCATGAGCACGTTCCATGCGATGTTGAACAATTTCTTGTGCATCAATTAGACGTCTCTGGTGCTCACTCACCCAATCAGTCTTTGGTAGAGGGTTGATTGCATCAGGCACTTGTACGCCCAAAGTATGGTCAGCAGGTAGTTTACCTTGTCGGCCAAACATTAGATAGTAAGGTGTATACCCAGTAGAACAGTGAATGGTGTTATTGTAGGTGTACATCAATTGAGGCAATAGAGTAGGCCAATCACTTCTTGTAGCAGGTGGTACTGCTCTTAACATCTCAATTAAAGTTTGGTTCATTTTCTCGCAAAGTCCATTCCCTTGGGGGTGGTAGGCTGTGGTCCTGATTTTCTGGCAATTGTGAAGTGTACACAGTTCTTTGAAGAGTTGCGACTCAAAGGCAGATCCCTGATCTGTAAGGATTCTTTCTGGGCATCCATATGGCAGTAGGAAATGTTTCCAGAAGGCATCTGCAGTTGTTCTAGCGGTCAGGTCCTTGACAGGTACGGCTACAACAAACTTGGTATAATGATCAATGATGGTCATGGCGTATGTGTAACCTGAGCGACTTGGTTCCAGCTTCACATGGTCGATTGCAACTATTTCTAGCGGTGTTCGACTTACAATGGGATGTAAGGGTGCTTTTTGGTCATGTTTTTCATTCCTTCCAACAGCACAGGGGGAACATTCTCGACACCATTTTTCAATGTCTCCTCTCATCCCAATCCAGTAGAATCTTCTACGGATGGTGGCTTCTGTCTTCTGCACGCCAAAGTGTCCGGATTGATCATGATACATCTCAAGAATGATTCTTGCATCTCGGCGTGGTATTAAGATTTGGTATAGACAATCCGAGGTAATTGGGTCTAAAGTTCTTCTTAATAGTAGGCCCTTCTGTAGGAAGAGATGTTTTCTGTGTCTCCAAAGTTTTGACAATTCTGGATCAGCATTTCTTCTGCGAATTCTTTCAGGTGTTCTTCCGCTGGTGAAGAAATCTTGCAGTTCTCCCAACACTCTGCTTTCATTTTGCAGCTTGATCCACCTTTCTTTGTCCACTTGGGATCTTGGATCCACTTGTTGTTGAAGGTTAAGAACTTTTCTTCCTTTGATGGTGATAAGGTCTTGTTGGGCAAAATTTTTGTAAAAAGCTGGCATTTCTACCTCTTCCCAAACATCTTCCTGTGTAGTAGGGTCTTCTTGGGTAGGCAGACGGGATAATGCATCCGCATTTTCATTTGCTTTTCCTGTTCTGTATTTTATGGTGAAATCGTAGTTAGCTAGGCGTGAGGCCCATCTTTGTTCTAATGCTCCCAACTTGGCGGTATTCAGATGTGCTAGCGGGTTGTTATCTGTGAAGGCCACAAATGGTGTTGCGGCAAGGTAATCTTTAAATTTGTCTGTAACAGCCCACACGAGTGCGAGGAATTCCAATTTGAAGGAACTATAGTTTTGGTCATTTCTTTCAGTACCTTTAAGAGATCTACTAGCGTAGGAAATAACTCTTTCTTTTCCTTCCTGTACCTGCGATAGGACAGCTCCCAGGCCTTTCTTACTAGCATCTGTGTAAAGATGAAATGGCTTCTGGTAATCTGGATAGCCTAGGATTGGTGGTTCTGTTAACTTCTTCTTTAGGAGCTGGAAGGCAATTTCTCTTTCTGTGTTCCATTCGACTGGTATTGAAGACTTTTGGTATCTCTTGGGATGTCCTCTCAGAAGTTCTAATATTGGCCCCGCAATTTGGGCAAAGTGAGGAATAAAGCGTCTGTAGTATCCTGCGAAACTGAGAAAGCTCCTCACTTCTTTCACTGTAGTAGGAGTAGGCCAATTTCGGACTGCGGCTATCTTCTCTGGATCCGGTTTAACACCTTCAGAGCTTACGATATGCCCTAAGTATTTGACTTCTGTCTTCAGTAGATAGCACTTAGATGGTTTGACTTTGAGTCCATGTTTGATGAGGATTTTAAAAACTTCAGCCAAATGTTTCAAGTGATCTTCATACGATTTGGAGTAGATGATGACATCATCTAAGTACAACAGGACAGTTTCAAAATTTTTGTGTCCTAAAAAACGTTCCATTAATCTTTGAAAGGTTCCGGGCGCATTGCAAAGTCCAAAAGGCATGCGGTTGAACTCAAATAGGCCCATCGGGGTGGTAAATGCAGTCTTCTCACGATCTTCAGGTGCCATGGGTACTTGCCAGTATCCACTGGTTAAATCAAGGGTAGAGAAGTAGGCTGAAGATCCTAGAGCTGTCAAAGATTCCGCTATGCGTGGTAAAGGGTAAGCATCCTTGTGGGTGATTTGGTTAATTTTTCTGTAATCCACACAGAATCTGATGTTACCATCCTTTTTACGGACAAGGACTAGAGGTGCAGCCCATGGACTATGGCTGTCTCTAATGACATTGGAGTCCTTCATCTCTTGGATCATTTGCTTTACAGATTGGTACATAGTTGGTGGTATAGGCCGATATCTTTCCTTGATCGGTGGGTGTGAACCTGTAGGAATGGAGTGCTTGATGATATCCACTTCTCCATAGTCTGTGGAATGCTTACTGAAGGCAAGGTGAAGCTCCTTCACAATTTTTAGTACTCCCTCCATTTGGTTTGCTGGTGTGGAAGCGTCTCCCACATGAAGTTCTTTCCACCAGGATGTGTTTACCTTTTGGTCCTGGGGGTTCTGTCTCTTGGGAATTTGCTCTGTGGTAGCTGTAGCCACACTGATGACATCTTGAAAAGTGACTTGGATTAGCTGTGCAATAGGACGGTGTTTTGTTAGTGTTACACTGTTATCACTCAAGTTTAGGAGTCGTATAGGCACTTTACCTTCAGAGACGGTTACTAGACTCCTTGCAGCTCTAACTAGAGGATAGTCTTCCAAAACAACAGGCTCTACCAGGGCTTGGTAGTCGTGACCTTGGATTCCGACTACAGCTCGGCACCACAAGAGAGTTTCGGTATTGGGTTTGAGGATCACAGGTTGCTTATCCCGGATGCGAGCACAGCAAATTTCCCCTTTTTCGTTGGTGAATCTCTGTTGCGCATTTAGTACACGGATGGTTTGTTGGATCACCTTCTTAGAATCAGGAGGGGCAGTAGGCACTAACTGGTGCAAGGCTTCTAGCATCTCAACATAACAGTTCCTGAGGACATTCATTCCTAGGACTATTGGAGGGTTAGGGTTATTGTCTCTGACTTGTACCACAATAAGGCCTTGTCGAGGTAATGTAGTTCCTCCTACTTGAATGGTAGGTTCCCAATAACCATGGACTGGTATGGGTTTGCCGTTACTGGCTATGAGACTCAGCCAGGATTCTGGAGGCTGGGTAAGCTGATTTTGATCCCAGTATTTTTCAAAGGTTGCTTGTTGGATGGTGGTGACTTGGGATCCGGTGTCAACTAGGGCAACAAAAGGGACTCCATTTATTTGAAGTGCCACTTCAGGACGGTATCCAACGTATCTTGGCATCCAGTGGGGATCTTCTGGACCTATTGGTTTACCTCCCGAGGGGTGGTCCTTGACCTCGGGGGTTTCCCGTTTAACTGCCAGCAGGTTGCTTCTGTATGGCCTGGTTTGTGACAGTACGTGCAGATAGGCCGCTTAGGGGTACTAGTGTGGTCAGGAGGGCGTCCGCCAGAATTTCTGGAATAAGTCTCTCTAGAATTAGAGGGGAAGAGTCTTCTGGACACAGGTTTCTCATTCTCTAGCATTAATGGTTTCTCCCATTGTTCCAATTTTTGGTGGACTTTCTCCAGACTTTTAGTCAGAAAACGGACTTGCTCCGTCAAGGCAGCAACTGCGTCAGGAACTGGAGCTTGGGTTGCCTGACTGACTATAGGTAAAGACTTTACAGGGGTAACCAGCTGTGATACAGGTACGTCAACAGATCTAACAGGTTCTGTTGGTGGGTTTTTTCCCAGTATGCTGATAGCTAGTTCTTTAAAATCTAAGAAGGTAGCGCTTGGATGTTGGGCGGCTAACATTCTTAGTTGGCTCTTTAGATTGTCTGTATGGACGCCTTCAATAAATTGTTCTTTCAGGGTTTTGTCCTGATTTTCTGCCTCACGGGGGTCTACTTGGACAACAGCTCTAAGGGTTTCCTGCAAAGATAATGCAAAGTCTCTGAGTGACTCACCAGATTGCTGTCTCTTGCTGAAGAACCTCATCTTGACCTCTGACACGGTTCTGGGTTCAAAGGTGGTATAGAGACGTTCAAAAATCTGCTCCATGGTCTTTCTCTCCGAGCTCGGCCAGGATTTCACTTCTCTGAGCGCAGCTCCTTCCAATTGCGCAAGAAGAATCTCCATCTGCTGCTCTGGGGATACAGGGTACAATCTGAACATAGCCAGAATTTTCTCTTTAAAGTCCCTTAAAGTATGAATTTCCCCAGAATATCGTGGGAACCAGGGGGCCCCAAAATAATAAGGCATGGTTAAAGGCATTAAACTTGGTGCTGCAGCGGTTGGTATTGCATTGGGACCGACTGCGGCTGATGCAGGGGGTCCTCTGAGGTCGGGCTGCACGTCATCTCCTTGCACAGACATGGTAACAGCAGGTGCGTTCTAGTTAGGTAAGTCAAATGCGTTTTTAGACACTTTTTGTGCGGTGTTACTATGGGCAACCGCTGTCTTGCGGGTGTACGGCCCTTTAAGAATTTAATGCCAGCTGAATACAATGTTGCAGCAATGTTGATTTTGAGTCTCTGGCAGAGTTTCAGGTATCTGTGCCCTTATAGTTAGTAGAGGCAACTGACAGGTTGCGATTACTGCTCGGACGGCAAGCAATGCGATTATTTTCTCTCCTTTTGCTCGCATGCAAAGTCTCGCGACTTCTGGGGCGTGCGTTTGTCACACTTCCCTCCCAGGGTTGACACAGCAAAGGTCAGGTGATTTTGCATGAATGGGTGGCACCAAACTTTCCCGCTCTTCAGGGGGTGTCACTAACCTATCCACAGTGATGGCGTAGGAATTTTTTTTTGAACAAGAAGGTCTCTGGCAGCCATTTTAAGTGAATGGAAATAGTCAATTCAAATACTGCATGCAGTAAGTAAATAGTCTCTCAATAAAGCAAAAGGGCTTATTCTGATACGACAGTCTTTTAGATAAGGCGCAGGGGTAAACCTATCCTGTTCGTGACGCCAATTTTTTTTTTATGCGACAAGCCAGAACCGCAGGGGAACACGTGAGGTGCACGGTGGGCCGATGAGAGACAGCAATAATACAGTTCATCGGTTGACTCACGGTTAGCAGAAAGCTTCCCTGGGCCGGTCGCACAGTGAAAGGGAAGATAGCACGAAATCCTCCGGGGCACGCTCTGCGATAGGGAAACGCCAGCCGAGATGGTGGTTGAGGTGCCCGTGATGACAGGGGTGTTTAGAGTGCTTGTGGCGGCTGGGTCCCTTGATGATATTTGTCGTGACGCCAGTACCGTTAATGGTAGTACAACCAGTTGTAGTAACAATGTTAAAGAATGAGGTAGACAGTGGCAGAATACAACTCACAACTTTTACTGTGTCCGGTTTTGGTTGCAGTACAAACATCCAGTTAGAATACAGTCTCTGGGTAAATAGAGGAGTTCTGCTGATCCACTGCTAATAGGCTTTAGTGGGTCTGGACTCAGGCTGTGGTTCAGTAATAATGCTTACTTGTGTCTGGTCCTTTTTGAATCCAGTGACATGGGTGAGGTTGCCGGAGGCTAATAAATCCTTCACCTTTATACTCAAAGGTCTTTGTTGCCGATTGATGGCTTTTATCCTTTGATTTTATCAGTTTAAATGTGTCCCTTCTCTGGACTGACCTTCTCTCACCTTCACATTTTTCATTCTTTTTTTTTTTCCACACTGCTCCCTGTACTCAATCACTGACCACAGATAAGCCTGAGCTGGGATAGATTTCCCAGAGTGGTGTTATCCCCATCTTGTGGTGGGAAGTATAAAGCACACCTGACCAGCCTATGAACAGGGATATCACAGGTATACAATACAAAATGACATGCAATAAAGCAATGACAAAGAAGTAATACTTTTGCAAATCCCACATGTCTTGAGTGGGACGCTGCACTAGCTTCCCAGACGTATGATGAGAATAAAAGGCCAAGGTGCTTTAGATAGGAATTAGGAGCTCTCATAGTTCTCATATAGTATAGTACCTTTGGAAGGACGTATGCATTTACAATTTGTATTCGCCCCAACCAGGACATCTCCAACTCCCTCCAACGCGTGGGGAGGCCTTTGACCTCCTGGGTAAGGCCCTCATAATTATCTGTCACGGTCTGTCTTAAATCCTTTTTAATCTTTATGCCGAGGTAGTCTAGGGTTTTATTATGCCAATCTATGTGAATAAATTTGTTTAGTTGAATAATTTGAGTAGGTGCAAGAGAAAATGCTAATGTTTGTGTTTTCGCAATATTTAATTTATAGTTAGAGTAAGTACTGTGTTGCGGAGCTGCAATTTTATAATCCCAGGATCTCTGCTGGTAGAATGCAATAACCAAGTACAAAGCTGGAAGCAGGCAATATTCCCAAATCCTCCCAAGAACCGGACGAAACACAGTCTGAGAGTCAACTGCCACTTTATTCAAAAAGACTGATATTTAAAGCAGGTCACTCAACTGTCACTTTCTACTTCAAAATATACAACTTAGTCAGTTTTAATAGCAATGCTAACGAATGGGAAGGATTCGAACAGACATACACAGTACAGCATAAATTAAACATAGCCGGAGATGCCACACTATACCGGCGCGCAGTACACAACAGAAAATAGGCCCAACCATTCTATCTTAGGCATTCCCAAGTGGCTAGGTTTGCCACAATGCTCCCCCAAAACCAAGCCGGCATACACAGTCTGATCCCAACGGATCGGCTTGGGGATGTCCGGGGGAGTGCTCACAGATCATTTCTCAAGTTCTGTCTGTCTGGACAACCCATCGGCGTTACCATTCTGTTTTCCAGGGCGATAATGGATCGTGAAATCAAACGGCTGCAGCGCCAAACTCCAGCGCAACAGCCGGGCATTGTCTCCTGACACCCTGTGTAGCCACACCAACGGGTTGTGATCTGTGAGCAAGGAGAATGGTTGTCCATACAAATAAGGTTGTAACTTTTTGAGGGCCCACACCACGGCCAGGCATTCCTTCTCGATGGCGGCGTAGCCTACTTCCCTTGGTAGTAATTTTCTGCTTAAGTAAGCTACGGGATGTTCTCCGCCATCAGCTCCCACTTGGCTCAGTACTGCCCCCAATCCAAACATGGAAGCGTCTGTGTGAACAAGAAATCGTTTGGTTGGATCAGGGGCAGTTAACACAGGAGCCTTAGTTAATGCAGTTTTTAGTTCATGGAATGCGTGTTCACACTCTGGGGCCCAGTTGACCTGTCGTGGCAAGTTTTTCTTGGTCAAGTCCGTCAGGGGTTTGGCCAGGGCGCTGTAATTGGGCACAAATTTTCTGTAGTAACCAGCGGTACCAAGGAACGCCAATACTTGTGTCTTTGTCCTGGGGGTAGGCCACTTAGCTACTGCCTTTATCTTGGCAGGTTCGGGCCTCTGCTGTCCGCATCCTACCCTGTGACCCAGGTACTGCACCTCTGCCATCCCTATGTGACACTTGCTAGGTTTTAGTGTCAGCCCTGCCTCTCCAATACGGTCAATGACCACACTAATATGTTTCAAATGATCTGCCCAGGTCTGGCTATAAATGGCTATATCATCTAAGTACGCACAGGCGTACTCTTGTAACCCGTCCAGTAGCCGATCTACCATCCTCTGAAAGGTAGCCGGAGCGTTTTTCATCCCGAAAGGCATGACCCGAAATTGATACAGGCCAAACGGGGTGACAAACGCCGACTTGGGGATGGCCTCCTCGGCTAGTGGAATCTGCCAGTATCCCTTACACAGATCAATGGTAGTGAGATACTGGCCTCTTGCCATCCTATCTAGGAGCTCGTCTATACGGGGCATCGGGTAGGCGTCAGACACTGTTTTGTCATTGAGCCTCCGGTAGTCTACACAAAACCGTGTGGTGCCATCCTTCTTGGGTACTAGCACTACCGGTGATGCCCAGGGGCTATCTGAATGTTCGATAACCCCTAACTGCAACATTTCCTCAATTTCTTTCCTCATGTGCTCCCTTACTGCTTCAGGGATACGATACGGAGTCTGTCTCATAGGGAGCTGTCCTGGGGTCTCTACTCGGTGGGTAGCTAACAGAGTGTACCCTGGTAAATTGGAGAAGGTAGCACCTTTTGCCACAATCAACTCCTGTACCTGGGCACGCTCCTGGAGACTTAGCCGCTCCCCCAGCTGCACACCTGTAGCGTTTTCTGCAGAATCTTCCTTTTCTAACATGTCTGGCAAGGGCAGATTCTCATAATCCTCAGTGGCTGGGGCACAGATGGCTGCTACCTCCTCTATTCTCTGGTGATAGGGTTTGAGCATGTTCACATGGAGCATGCGTCGTTTCCCTACCCCAGAGCACGGGCCGATCACATAAGTGGTGTCACATCTCTGTTCTACCACTTGGTATGGGCCCTGCCAGGTGGCCTGTAGCTTGTCTGTGCGGACAGGTTTCAAAATTAGAACTTTCTGTCCCACCTGAAAGCTACGGTCTCTGGCTCCCCTATCGTACCACCGGCGCTGTCGCCGCTGAGCCGCCCGGAGGTTCTCCCGTACGGTTTGGGTTAGAGCCTCCAAGCGGTCCCGGAACTCCAGCACGTAGGGCACAATGGGGACTCCATCTGCACTGCTCCCCCCCTCCCAATGTTCTCTAATTAAGTCTAGGGGTCCCCTCACCCTTCTCCCAAACAATAACTCAAACGGAGAGAAGCCGGTAGATTCCTGTGGCACTTCCCGGTATGCAAAAAGCAGATGGGGTAAAAACCTCTCCCAGTCTTTATGGGACTCCCCAAATGTCCTGAGCATCTGCTTCAAGGTACCGTTAAAGCGCTCACACAACCCATTGGACTGCGGGTGATAGGCAGAATTTACAATTGGCTTAATGCCACATAACTTCCATAGCTGGTGGGTCACTTCGGCTGTAAATTGGGTCCCCCTATCCGAAATTATCTCTTGGGGAAATCCCATCCTGGAAAATATCTTCATCATAGCTTCGGCTACCGTTTCTGCTTGTATATTGGAAAGGGCTATAGCCTCCGGGTACCGGGTGGCATAATCTACAATGGTCAGAATATACCGCTTGCCGGAAGGGCTAGGCTTGGACAGTGGTCCTACTATATCCACTGCTACTCTGCTAAAGGGTTCTTCAATAATGGGAAGGGGGCACAATTTTGCTTTGTGGCGGTCACCCCTTTTTCCCACTCTCTGACAAATGTCACATGTCTGACAATACTGTCTCACATCTCTAGATATACCTGGCCAGAAAAATGCATGTGTCAATCTGTACCTCGTTCTTGTCATCCCTAAATGCCCAGACAGCGGAATATCGTGGGCAATTCTAAGCAGTTCCTGCCGGTATTTCTGGGGCACTATAAGCTGCTTATTAGTCACATGTACAGACCCCCCTACCACCCGCTCAGTAACACGATATAACAGATTTTTCTCCCATACATACTGTTCTCCCTCTAAACCTGTCTGACCAGCTGTCGCCTTATCCTTATAAATTTGCAACGTGGGATCGTTTTTAACCTCTGCCTCAAAGTCAGTCGGGGTATCCCAGGAAACACGGGTTACACGGGGTACATTGTCTTTTACCTGAGCCTCAGAGTGTGTGGAAGATGAAACCGTGGTGCGAGCCTGCTGACGGGTGGTCACTGGATATGCCTCATGGCGAGGACTTTGGGGCACAAAAGCGGAAGTCATTTGCCCCAGGTCATTCCCCAAAACAACATCAGCTGGTAACTTGTGCATCAGCCCCACCTCCACCATACCTTCCCCCGCACCCCAATTCAGATGTACCTTGGCAGTTGGTAGCCGGTACATGGCACCCCCTGCTACCCGGACTGCTACCGATCCCCCGGTATGTGCTGATCCTGACACCAAATGCGGGGCAACCAAAGTTAAGGTAGCGCCGGAATCACGTAGCCCCAGTACCTCTTTCCCTTCCAGAGTCACGGTCTGGCAATGTGGTTGTCGGTTGTCAGTAGCATGGATGGACATTACATCGTGCAAAACGCCCAGGGGTTCATCAGCCGACTCAAGCGGCACTCCTGACAAAGTTGGCTCTGCATGATAATAATGAGCAGCTGCCCGCGGGGCCATATTCTGCCGGAGCTGATTCCAGTTCTTGCGGCTCCGGTTTTGGGTGCACTCCCGGGCCATGTGCCCCCATTGCTTACAGGCATGGCACTGGATGTTGGACCTGCCATTATAACGGGAGTGGGGAGGTTGTCCCACAAGTGCTGGTCTGGATGGTGCCGTCGCTGGGGCAGGAGCAATAACTGGAAACGGTTGCGGGTTGGGTTTTGCATACCCTCGGTTATTATTTTTATGATGCCTCCTAGCATCATAATGTTGGTCGGCCAATCGTGCCGCTTCGGTTAGGGTGTGAGGATTTCGGTCATTCACCCATTCTTGAGCCTCTGGTGCCAGGCCATTACAAAACTGCTCCAGTAGCAACATCTGGCGTAACTCTTCCATGGTGGTAGCTCTGCTGGCTTGTATCCAGCCTTGTGAGGCTTGGTCAAGCTTGTGTGCCCACTCCGCATGTGAGTCTTTGTCCCCTTTTTTCAATTCTCGGAACTTGCGCCGGTATGCCTCTGGGGTAATGGCATACCTTTCTAATAGCGCCTGCTTTACCTTGTCATAATTCTTGCTGTCCTCTCTGGGTACAGCCCGGTAGGCGTCTGCTGCACGCCCAGACAGTTTGCCTGCCAACAAAGGTACCCACATAGCTTGCTCTACATCATGCAAGTCACACAATCTTTCAAAATCTTGCAAGAATCCATCTATTTCGTCTTTATCCTCGCAAAAAGTTTTAAATGCATGATGTGGTATTTTTGGCCTTCCCTGGCCCACAGTTGAAACAGCAGCGGTTTCTGCTTGAGGTGAGAAGGCTTGATTCCTTTGCGCCATCACGTACTCCTGTGCATCCGCCGAAATTATGGTCATAATTTCTGGAGATACTGGAGCGGGCCAAAATGCCAATCTTGTCCTCATTTCTCGTTCAAATGGGGTCTCCTCCATGTTTGCTGGGGGTGTAGCACTACGAGCTCGGTCTCCTTCTATTAGCTCGGCAATAAGTCTTGCTTTAGGCTTATTGCTGGCTATCTTACCCCTGGCTTCCAACAGCTCCTTTAACGTTTGCCGTTTCAATATGGTGTAGTCCGTCCCCATTCACTTCTGCATCTGTATCAATTGCCTTCTGCTTTCCAGTAACTCAATTCCAATTGTATAAACAGCGTTTTTCTTTCTGTACGGTTGGATCCCACCGCTGCCACCAATTGTTGCGGAGCTGCAATTTTATAATCCCAGGATCTCTGCTGGTAGAATGCAATAACCAAGTACAAAGCTGGAAGCAGGCAATATTCCCAAATCCTCCCAAGAACCGGACGAAACACAGTCTGAGAGTCAACTGCCACTTTATTCAAAAAGACTGATATTTAAAGCAGGTCACTCAACTGTCACTTTCTACTTCAAAATATACAACTTAGTCAGTTTTAATAGCAATGCTAACGAATGGGAAGGATTCGAACAGACATACACAGTACAGCATAAATTAAACATAGCCGGAGATGCCACACTATACCGGCGCGCAGTACACAACAGAAAATAGGCACAACCATTCTATCTTAGGCATTCCCAAGTGGCTAGGTTTGCCACATACTGTATTGATTAATTAGCTTAATAAGTTCAGGAACCGAAGTCTCGGGAGAGGTCAAAGAGAGTACAACGTCGTCCGCGTATAGGGCTATCTTATATGAGGTTTTGTTCCCCTCTATCCCTTTAATAATAGGGGATTGTCTTATTAGCACAGCAAGGGGCTCCATACTTAAAGCATAAAGTAGGGGTGCTAAGGGGCATCCCTGTCTTGTCCCGTTTCTGATGTGGAAGTATTTCGAGTTCAGAAAGGGACCAGTAATCTTAGCTTTAGGAGTGGAATATAGGGCTATAATGTAGGTTTTAAACTGGCCTGTGATGCCAAAGGCCTCAAGGGTATGAGCTAAGAAGGACCAGCTAACACGGTCAAAGGCCTTTTCGGCATCAAGAGCCAAAAAGACCGATGGTGTTTTTTGGAGTTTAACCCTATGTATCAGGTTTAGGATGCGTCTAACACTATCCGCTCCCGATCTCCCAGGTATAAAGCCGGTCTGGTCTAAGTGGATAAGATCTGTAATGACACCTTTTAGCCGTTCGGCTAGGATTTTTGAGAAAAGCTTGATATCCAGGTTTATCAAAGAGATGGGTCTATAATTAGGAATAGCTGTGGGGTCTTTGCCCGGTTTAAGAATTGGTGAAATTGAGTCCTCCAACATCTCAGAGATAAATCCGGAACTGGCTGCCACTTCGCCAAACACTCGCAAAAGTACTGGAGAAATCATTGGCTGTAGTGTGTGATAAAACTTAGCCGAGAAACCGTCTGGGCAGGGGGCTTTATCTTTTTTGATTGTGTCTACTGTTATTTTTAGTTCAGCTTCTGAAATGGGTTGTGTTAAAACTTGTAGTTTTTCTTGTGAGAGTTTTGGAAGGGATAGCCCCTGAAGAAAGCTTGCCATATCTGAGTTAGATCTTACTGTCATGGGTAAATTATACAACTTTCTATAGTATGATGCGAAAACATCACTTATCTGCGCGGGAGATAGAGAAGTGATACCTTCATAATTAATCTTATTGATCCTAACTTGCTGGTTTTTAAATTTTTAAGCTTTCTGGTGAGTGCCTTAGTTGGTCTGGCGTTGGAATAATACCAGGATTGTTTTAATCTGGCCATTGCTTTCCTAGTCTTAAGCTCTAATGCCTTTAGGATAGAAGATTGTATAATTTTTATTTCGTCCGCGTTAGCTTGAGTCGGAGCTAATTTATTATCATTTTGTTTTTTGGCCAGAAGAATGTACAAATCTGAAAGGGGTTTACCATAAGTTTTATTCCTTTTCGTACCCATTTTGATCAGGGTTCCTCTAAGGAAGCACTTTAAGGAATACCACAACATTTGATCTGAGACCTGTCCATTATCATTCATTTCTAAAAAATTGGATGCCTCTAAACAAAGTTCGGCCTTATTTTCTTCCGAGTTCAAAATGGTCTCGTTCAGTCTCCACTTCGACCTAGGAGCATATCCAGGACTGTCTTTAAGCAGCAATTGCAGCGGGGCATGGTCTGACCATGATATGCTGTCAATGCTACAGTCTTTTATACACCGCAGATGGGAAGCCCTAGTAAAGAAATAATCAATTCGTGAATATGAGTTATGAGGGTTGGAGAAGAAGGTATAATCTCTACCTTGGGGGTTTTGAAGTCTCCATATATCGAAAAGCTGATTTCTAAGTGTGAAATTAGTGAATGCTTGGGCAGCGGATTTAATCTTATGGTCTATTTTACGACAGTGCGGTAAGCTTTTATCCCATTTTGGATCAAGGATACAATTCATGTCCCCTCCCAATACCAGAATCCCTTTTTCTATATGCTCCAGCCTATCCATCAGTTTATTAAGGAATCTGATAGTCCCAGTCGAGGGAGCATATACATTAACCAAGGTGTACGCTACATCATTAAGCAGACAGACCAAGATACAAAAGCGAGCACTGGGGTCAGATTCAAAATGAATTAGTTGAAATGTAATAGTAGAGGCAATTATGATTGCTACTCCTCTTTTTTTTTTGTCAGGTAATGAGGATTCAAACAGTCTTAAATATTTCTGGTATTTCCACAGTTTTAAAGAAGATTGATTCCAATGCGATTCCTGGATAAAACAGATATCTATTTTTTTCCTATTTAATAGATCATAAAGATTAGCCCGTTTTTGTGGGGAATTGAGACCCTGAGAGTTTAGAGAAACAAGTTTAACCGGCATTGATCGATTTATTGACTAATTCGCCAGCAAACCCTCAACCCCCACCCCCGAAATCCAGCGAGGAGCAAAAAGGGAAAAATAAATAAATAAATAAATGAATAAATAGAAAAATAAGGAGAAGGGGGAAGAAGGAAAGAAGAAAGAAAGGGGGGAACAAAAACACATTCATTCCTAGTTCAGTAATAAGTCAAAGCTCTACTAAACCAGTGAGCCCTATATGTCTTATAGGGGGCATTCAAGTGTCCATGGATTGGTTAAGAGGAAACCAAGGGGGGAGGCGACAGTAAATGGCTTGAATGGGGGAGAGGTTGTGGTGGAGAGAAGGGAAGGAGAGGGAGGGAAAGGAAAGAGAGAAAAAAAAAATATGAGGGTGGGAAAAGGGAGAGAGGGGGCAAGGGGGTAGATTAGAATAACGTTTAAAAAATTTTAGTATAGAATACATATCAAGCGTGTGTATAATTATCAGATTCCCGTTCAGATAAATTATTGATTATCGATTGTGTGTAGTTTCTTGCCAATTTGATGTTCCAGAGTATGTTTTATGACTATAGGTATACTTCAATTGGTGACCCCTAAAGGAAAATACTTGTCGAAAAGATAATACATATCTGTGCATGTCCTATAGTTACAGTAAAGTCTAGCCCGATAGTAAATTTCCTACAGGATCAAATTATTAGGTGAGATATATAAAAATTAAGAATATATTAGATTGTGATATTAAAGTTATACCCATTCATTCTTAATTAGTCTAAAGTGCGGTTCTTAATTTAAATCTATTCCTATGGGTTCCCCCTAGGAAATATGTGTATCTAAAAAATCATACAGGTTGTAGTAAGGTCGGTGCAAAAAGGTTCCTATCAAAGGGAAAAAAAAAAAAAAATTTGTTTATGAGTTCCTTTAGCAGGTTTCGAAATTTAGTGCCAATTTAGATTCATCAGTGCAAATTTATGCATATCAATTCTCACAAATATAGTGAGATCAAAAAATTATTATTATTCCTTTAATAGGTTTAGGATTCAGTGCGAGTTTGAGTGCATCAGTGCGGTTTTGTGTATATCGGTTCTTCCGATTGTGTTAAGGTCGATGCTATCAATTTCCAACCGGAACGTGGAAGGAGAAAAAAAAAAGGGGGGGGGGGGTGATTATGGATTTAAGATTCAGTGCGAGATAAAATTCATCAGTGCAGGTTTTGCATATTGGTTCGTACAGTGTTAAATTGTAGTGAGGTCAATACAACAGGTTCCACACAAAAAAATACATAAAAAACACACGCTGCCTATTTTACCCCCTTCATATCTTCAATCCTAAATAAATACAGTTATGAAAGTCCCCAAGAGTGCAGGAGATCCTTGAGTGAGTCTGGTGAATTAGCAGTGTGGGTTTTACCCTGATACTGTATTATAATTTTGGTGGGGAAGCCCCATTTGTACAGGATACCTCTGTCCCGGAGGATCCTGGTTTGAAATTGGTATTCCTTTCTCTGTAGTCTCGTCGCCTGGGATATGTCAGCATACAACGTTATAGGTGAGAACTTTGGGTCTCTTGGATGGTTTTGTCTAATTTTTTCGGTTAGTAAATCCTTTAGTCTTGAGTTATGAAAGCATGCTATTACGTCCCGAGGAGAATCTGCAGGGAGATTTATTGGTCTTGGCAAACGGTGAATACGTTCAAATGGGAGCTTCCCTATAATTCCAGGGTCAAGAGATATCTCCAGGAATTCAATTAGGTAAGCTTCCAGTCTTTATTTTTTATGGTTTCAGAGATACCTCTAAATTTAAGGTTTCTCCGACGTGAGCGATCCTCAAGATTCGACAGTTTTGTTTTTTAGAGTATCGTTGGCCACCTCCAATGTTTCAATACGTTTTGCCATACCATTGGTGTTTTCCTGTAGGGACTTTATTTGATCTGTTTGGTTTGCGATTAGTACATGTAGTTGAGAAATCTCCGTTTTGATATCCGTGAGATTTACGTCTAAATCAGACTTAATTTTAGAGTATAGGTTGTCTAGGGCCATAGTGAGCGATGATTGAGAGATTGGAATAGAGGCCTCCGAGGGTACCTCCTCTGCCGTGGCGTCTAGCATTGAGTTATTAGATACATCAGATGGAGGGTGAGACGTTTTAGGTGAATAGAAAGATGAGATTCCCTTGGATTTACCATGTTTATCTCTATCATGTTCCTTATCTTTTTCCCTTTCCTTGTGTTTTGGCGGCATTGTGTGTGGTAGGTTTAAACGTGGCAGATATTAACAGGGAGGTGGGTTTTACCTAATTCACGGTACAGAAGGTCTGCTGGTATTTATAAAATAGTTTCCAGGAGATAATAAGTTGTACCAATCCCAAATTAGGGTCAATGCGTTATAGCCGGGTATTTCTCCTTCTTATATATCGTCCCTTTTTACCACCATAAGCACACCAGAGATTAAATGTGCCAAAGTTCACCAAGCCACTACTAAGTGGATGTATTCTATATGTATCTATATATATTGGGAGGTTGCAACTCCTAAATCATCTCAGTGATAACATCCCAGGCTCAAAAAACACTGAGGAAGAGTATCAGGCAGGAAGGTGAGTAGAGTTATTATGTTAATGTATAATAGCAAATGAGCTATCAGCCTCTGTCCTTGCCCCCCTCCTCTCACTCACTCCCCCTCCAAACAAATTGTTATATAAAAATTAGTTGTACTTATCTGCGCAGCTAGTCCGAGACCGGTTGGGACCATTTGAATTGACCAGGACTCGGTTTTATATAGTCAGGGCGCGACTCGGTAGCCGAGGGTGTGAGAGCCCAAGGCTTCACCTCCGACTGGGGCTTCAGATGTGGGATCCCGCTCAAGCAGCTCTGGGTGTTTCAACGATCAGGTGTATCCGGAGCAGGAAAGCAGAGTAGAATTTTTGTTTCTTCAAACTTAGCTTCGGATCCCGCCGTTTGCTCGCGCCGTCATCCCGCCTTCGACTTCCTCCAACCTCCTAGACACGCCTCACACGTGCACCCGCACCCACGTCATGCCGTCCCTATATAGTCAGAGATCATCCTTGTACCAAGTGTTCATTAAATTTTCTCCTTACCCTGTCTTTCTTTATTATCATTATTATTTCTCTCTCTCTCTCTCCTCTTCTTCATCTCTCTCCCTCTTTTGTATGATTATTTTTATTATTATATTAGTGCTTTATTCCATTCTTCGCTATCTATTATTATATTAAGATCTTTTTCCCATTTTATTATTGGTTTTGCTCTTTCTCTTTCCTCAAATGTTGTTATTAATTTTTTACACTTAGATAACGGGTTATCAATTTTGCTATGAGAAAATACTACTTCTATTGCATTATTTTTTTCCTCCTTTTCTACATATATGTGTTGGTTTAGAAAACTTTTTATTCTTAGATAATTGAAAATTTGATTTTCAGGGAGTGCGTATTGTTCTACTAAATCTGGGAAAGGTTTAATATTTGGCCCATCTAATATGTTCCTGGTTTTTCCTAATCGCAATTCTCCCCATTTTATTAATGTGATGTCTGGTAGACTGTGTTTAATGCTTTCCAGGGGTACGCTTTCTGGAATTTTATTCTTTAAACCTAGCTTTTTTAGTATTTTATACCAACCCGAAATTATGTTATCTAATATTTTATTCTTGTTTTTAATATGTTTTGTAATATTATCATTATTTGAATTCCATATCGCTCTGTCCAGGGTTTTTATTTTACCTGTGCTTGTTTCTCCTTTAATCTGCATGATATAGAAAATTGCCTGTTTTTTTAAATTTGGTTCATAGCTATGCGTGGGATTTTGCCCCGCCAAATAAAATCTTTAAACCTAGAATGAATCATCTGGAGCCAACTAGTGGGAATTTGGAGTGGGACCATTCGCATTAAGTATGTCCATTTGGGAATTATATAGGATTTTATAATATTGATTCTACCAAACCATGAGATAAAATGAGTTTGCCAGTTTTTCATATCTTTGTTAGTTGCTCTCATTATTCTCAGGCAGTTTATCTCCATTAATCTATCTATATCTATAGGTATTAAAATTCCCAAATACTCACAATACTTCCTGGTGCAGTCAAAATGAAATTCAGTTTGTATAAAATGTTTAGTTGCTTTATCAACATTTAATGTTAAAGCTATTGTTTTTTTGTGGATTGAGCTTGTAATTTGAAACCCTGCTGTATAAGTCAATTTGCTCCATGAGTTGTGGTAAGGAGCTAATGGGGCTAGTCAAGGTCACAAAGACGTCGTCCGCATATAGCGATACTTTATATTCCTCTCCAGCATTGAGAAAACCTTTTATCAACTTATTTTTCCTAATATTTATAACCAATGTCTCTAGGGCCATAATAAATAGTATTGGGGAAAGAGGACAGCCCTGTCTGGTTCCATTTTTCAAACCGAACCATTTAGAACATAAGTCTATCCCTACCACTCTTGCTGACAAATCTCCATACAAGGATTCTATAGCCTTTAGCATCCATCCGGAAAGACCAAATGACCGCATTGTGTGAAGCATGTATCCCCATCCGACCCTGTCGAAGGCCTTCTCTGCATCCAACGACAGGGTCAGCATGGGGACTCTCCTTCCCTCTTGCTCCATCCAGGATGTCAATTATGCGTCTGATGCTATGAGAGGGTATTCGTCCTGGGACAAACCCTAGTTGGTCCAAGTGTATTACGTCCGGAATCACTCGCTTCATCCTCTCAGCCAATATGGATGCAAATATTTTCAAATCTACGTTTATGAGTGAGATTGGTCTGTAATTCTTCACTTCTTTTGGATCTTTTTCTGGTTTTAATATAGCAATTATATTTGCATTTAACATCCCGGCTGGAAATGAGCCGTTTTGTACTGAAGCGTTGTATGTGTTTAGCATGTGTTCAGTTATATTAGGTGTAAATGTTTTATAAAATAGGTTAGTATAACCGTCCGGACCGGGTGTTTTGTTTTTTTCCATCTTTTCTTTTGCTCTTAGGATCTCCTCTTTGTTTATTTGGGTGTTTATGTTCTTCAACTTGTCTATATGTATTTTAGGAATTTCTGTTTGATCTAAGTATTTAATAATCTCTTGTTCTGATGCCTCCGTTGTTAAGTTATATAATGAGGCATAGTAATCAGCAAAAGCTTCTCCTATTTCCTGCGGAGATCTGCACACATCTCCCTGTCTTTCTATCAACACTATTTTATCTTTCATTCTTTTCTTTTTGAGTTTATTTGATAGCATTTTTATCCGTTTTATTAGATTTGTGGTAGTATTTAATTTTCAATTTCATTAGATTTCTATTTTTTCTTGTTGCAAGAAAATTCTGTTTTTTAATATGTTCCAATTTATTAATGTTTTCCAGACTTATGTTTTTTTTTCAGCTCCAAATTTAAATTATGGTAGGATATGTGCAGATCTGCGAGGGAGGCACCTCGCTCTCTTGATTTTTTTGTTTTTAAATTTATCAAAAGTCCTCTCAGAACTGATTTAAAGGCACACCATAATGTTGAGGGCAAAATGTCTTTAGTGTTATTTTCCAGAAAGTACAGATCTATTTGTTTAGATATATACTCTCTGTCTTTCTTATCTCTCAGCAGGTAATCATCCAACTTCCAAGTTGTCTTTAGCCTTTTTTTTATATGGTTTATCTCAAACAAGATCATGCTATGGTCTGACCATGCATTGTGCAGTATTTCTATTTCCTTAGTTTTATTAATCAAATTAGGTTCTCCCACAACCATGTCGATTCGTGAGAAAGAGGAATGTACTCTAGAAAAATGGGTGAAATCTCTATCTTGAGGATGGGTTATTCTCCATATATCAAGCAATCCACTCTCGCCAAGTACTTTGTTGAGAGCAGCTGCTTGTTTTTTTAACGGTTTTATCTATACTTTTACCCTGTTTTAATTGTTTATCTATACTTGGATCAAGAACACAATTAAAGTCGCCAGCAATGTCTACCGTTCCTTTTTTAATCTGTTCCATTTTCTTGATAATTTTTTCTAAATATCTAACAGGGCTAAAATTTGGTAAATAAATGTTCACCAATGTAAATATTTGAGCGTGGCTAAAAGTGCCAGGTAATGCTATTGTGACTCTAAAAACCTAATGGAGAGAAAAAAAAATATATATAAAAATATACATCTCATCCCCCCCCCAAGGTGAACCCTCCCTCCCTCTCTCCACCCATTTTCCTCTTTCTTCTTTTTTTCCTCCCTTTTATTTCATCTATTTATTGATTTTTAAATTTTTAACCTTCTGAGGGGATTCAAAATTAAGGATTTTGCCTTTCCATTCCACCTTCAGAGATCTCGGGAAACCCCATCTATATTTGATGTTTTTCTCTTTTAGGATCTGGAAAACCTCGACAAATGCCTTGTTTGGTATGAGGTATCTGAAAAAATCAGGATCTTGTTGTATTCTTCCTTGAGTGTTTTTTTTTCTCTATGGCATTTCAGTATTTTATCCTTAGTTTGAAAGAACATATAATTTGCTATTATATCTCTAGGAAGCAATTCGGATATATTTTTGGGTTTGTATAATCTATGTACTCTTTCGATTTGCAAATTATATTCTGTTTCTTTCAAGCCCATCTCCTCAGCTAATTCTTTTAAGAATCCTCTAAGTGACTCTTGTGTTACTGTTTCTGGGATATTCCTAAAGCGTAGGTTGTTTCTTCTTGATCTATCTTCTAGATCTATTATTTTCGTTAGTAAGTCTTCAGATTTTTTTTCCATCCCTTGTATTTTTTCTCCTTGTATTTGTAGTTGTTTCTCCATACATTCATTTATTTCTTCCATTGCTTTTAAAGAAGAGGATAAATGACCAATGTCTTTCCTTATTTCAGTAGCACTAGAGGCAATTAATTGTTTTATATCTTCCAATTGTCTGTCCATATAGACCATCATTGGGGTTCTGATTGTTGTTTCTGCCTCTCTATCTGGGTCACTTTCCAGGGAACCAGTTGGATTTGTTTCAGATGAATCTTCTAATAGATTAGCTGTATCTTCTTTATTTTGCTGTGGAGAGAAAAAGGAGGTCATCCTTTTCTCTTTTCTTTCCTCTTTTTTGTCCCTCTTGGTTTGGCGTTTTTTTGGTGTCATACTGACAGTTTATGAGTATGCGACACTATTTTTTGGTTTTTCCTTTCTTTTCTGCTTTCTCTCATTGTTTATTCACCTTTATTTTTCTTCTTCTTTTCTTTTTTCTTCCCCTCTCCCTCCTCCTTTTTTTTTAGTCAAAATGGCTTTCTAGTTCTTTATTTATTTAGAATGCTATGCATTTATCAGATCCTCCTTTGCCTTTAATTTTAATGCTATTTCACTCTGGTGGTATTGGAGTGATTTGAGTTGAGAGTACTTGTTTACTAGTGAGTCGATTTTTGACTAACCTTCCAAGCTTACTAGCACTGTTTGTGTGAGACTCATAGGTGAATAATCCCATAGAGTACCTAATGCGGTATTACTGGGATGTTTTATCTATTTATGATCTGTATTCCTGTGTTACTTTCACACCAGTTATCAGAAATGATTATGCTCAGTCAGCTAAACCTCTTTTAGTACTCCAATAGTTTGGCTTGGTAGTAGTATTATAGGTTGTTGACTGAGTTTTTAACTTTCAGGGGGAGCTTTTCCAAATAACCAGTATTTTATTAGCAGAGTTCTTTTTTTTTTAAATTTTTTTAACCCTGAAGATTATTTCCCTTTTTCTTTCTCCCCTTTTTTTCCCTTTCCTCTCTTTCCCTTTTGCCCCTCTTTCTCTCTTGTCTTTTTCTTCAGACCAGAGATTTGATAGTAATATGTAGATTTGTCACATGAGAAAATTCTTTACTAAGAGAGTTTCTGTTTAGAGGGATGATTATCTATTTGTGTGCTTTACTCATTTACCCGCTTCTCAAACCTGCTCTGATGAATTTAGTTATATATTATGTCAGTATTTTACCTCTATCATAAGACAGTCATAAAAGCCATCTATTCAAAGAGGAAGAAAGAGACAAAATATTCTGCTCAGCAGATTACTTGCGGTTTCCTTGGACTTTCCCACCATTCATCGTGAGACACAAGAAACTCCTGTTATTTTCTTCATCTGCCGCTACCCTCAGAATTCTTATCCCCAAGCTTAAGGGCCAGGGCAGTGTAGATGTATTTCGACGACAATGGGTTTGTATCTCTCAGCGTTCTTCCTGGTGTCCTCCACCCGCCAACTCGCTAGCTCCGCCTCTCAGAGCGTCGGCGTCGCTTACGTCATGACACTCCGCTGCTGCAGAGCAAATATTCTAAACAACATTTCCACCCCCTTCGAATTGACATTTTCTATATTTACATCAATGTCTCCCCATCATATCTGACTCGAGGATACATCCAATATCTTGGTCGGACCATGCAGATATAACCATCAAAGTCACCCTCCCCCAATTAAGTAAGACGTCCTCTTGGAAACTTAATGATTCACTTTTACATAACCCCAAGACTGAGGCTACCTTAAAGGTGCACATAGCAGACTATTTTGCCCTGAACTGCGGATCGGTTCCTGATTTTCATTTATTAACCATTCGTTCATTCGGCTTTCGTTAGCAGTTTTCGGACGAATGAACGAAAATTCTATTTTCGGACGAAAATGCATTCGTCCGAAAACGAATGCACATGTCTACTAATTGGTTAATTATGTTTGGTTATTGAATCAGAAAATGGAAAATCCAGAAATAAAGAATAAAAAAAAAAAAAAAAGTTAATATTGAATAAATAAGTTAACGTTCACAATGTGTTTGTCTTTTCTACAACACTGCGTGCCCCAGGGAGACAATATACACACACTCACCTTCATTTCTCAGGGAGACTTGAGCCCCCGCACCCATGCTGTGCTGGGAGTTTCAGGGAGGAAAGTCAGAGCAGGGGGCAGGTGCCCAGGGACCGCTCCAGCATCCGGGAAGGAAACAACCTTTGCCTGTGTCAGAAGGACACCAGGGACTGCCTGAGCAAAGGTCTCTTTCCCAGTGTGGATGCGGGGTGCCGGATTGATCAGAGAAGAGAGATCCAAAAGAAGGAGACATCTGTCCCGTCACTGTGGAGCTCCTTCCTGGGCACAGACTGCCAGCCTGCATCCCGGTTCTCTTGCCTGCCTACCTGCCTAAGACTTAGCTCCCACCACGGCCATACACCCGGCCTCTGCCCGAGACTTAAGCCCAGGAATGGAAGCTCCCCACCTGCCACTGTCCACGGAGCAGGTCGCGCCGGCTGCTTGGAGCCAGAAGCAAGAGCCCTTTGGGGCTCGCCCCCCCCCCGCCTTACCGGGTAAGTAAAAAAATGATAAGAATAGTGGTATTTCAGAGGCGGCACCCCACAGACGGGGGCCTCCCACTTAACCTACACCTCTGATGTGTCTTCACAGTTGCAGACTAGAGTCAATCTCAACAGGGTCTTATTTCCCTGCTGATTCCACCAAGCCCGCTCCGTTTCGCTAGATAGTAGGTAAAAACAGTGGGAATCTCATTCACCCATTCATGTGCATCACTAATTAGATGACGAGGCATTTGGCTACCTTAAGAGAGTCATAGTTACTCCCGCCATTTACCAGCGCTTCATTGAATTTATTCACTTTGACATTCAGAGCACTGGGCAGAAATCACATGGCGTCAACACCAATCTCGGGCCTTCTCAATGCTGTGTTTTAATTAAATAGTTGGATTCCCCTGGTCCGCTCCAGATCTAAGTCTGTTGCTATGCGCCGGCCCCCCTGGTCCACGCCCTGCCACCGCCGTTCCTCCGTGGGGGGGGGGGGGGAGGGAACGACTCGGCAGGGGGCTGGGGTGAGGCTTGTGCTGCAGCTGGGGTGATCCTCAAGAAGGGCCCAGTGTGCGTCCAGAGTAGCCACCGCCCAAGCCCCAGACCACCAGCCCCCTGCCGATCACGGGGAGGATAGGGGGAGGGGGAGGAGGGCGATGGGGATGGTGCCTCGTCCAGCTGCAGCGTGGGCCCAGCCCCGCTTCACGCCCCAGCCCTTAGAGCCAATCCATATACAGAAGTTACGGATCTGAGTTGCCGACTTCCCTTACCTACATTGTTCCAACATGCCAGAGGCTGTTCACCTTGGAGACCTTCTGTGGATCTGGGTATGGCCCGGCCAGCGACAGCTCACCAGATGCCACTGGAACTGCAATGCTTTCCAAGGCTCAGGCCCCTCTCCCTGGGGCTCCTGCCGGCTTCTCCGGGATCAGTCGCATCACCACACTGGACGCCCGCGAGGGCATTCGTCTCTGCCGCTCCAGGTTCGGGGATCTAAACCTGACTCCCTTCAGAACGACCGAGCGCAAAGGAGGCCATTGCCCGTCCCTTCCAAACGGCGCTTGCCTATCTCTTAAGACTGACTGACCCATGTTGAACTGATGTTCACATGGAACCATTCTCCACTTCGGCCTTCAAAGTTCTCGTTTGAATATTTGCTACTACCACCAAGATCTGCACCTGCGGCAGCTCCACCTGGGCCCATGTCCGGGGTTTCTGCTCCCACCACGGCAGCCCTCCTACTTGTTGCAGCCTAGCCCCCGGTGCTCTCAGCGCCAGTCGACAGCCGGGTATGGGCCCAACGATCCAGCGCCATCCATTTTCATGGCTAGTTGATTCGGCAGGTCCTGCTGTCTATATCAACCAACACCTTTTTTTGGGGTCTGATGAGCGTCGGCATCGGGTGCATTCGGCTTATCCTGCAGTCACAGTACTGCTTACCAAAAGTGGCCCACTAGGTGCTCGCATTCCATGCTCGGCTCTAGGCAAGTGAGCCAGACTTATTACCCATTTAAAGTTTGAGAATAGGTTGAGATCGTTTCAGCCCCAAAACCTCTAATCATTAGCTTTACCGGATAAAACTTCAGAGCGGTATCCTAATAGAAACTTCGGAGGGAACTAGCTGCTAGATGGTTCGATAAGTCTTTCGCTATGGACCTCCACCAGAGTTTACTCTGGCTTCACCCTGCCCAGGCATAGTTCACCATCTTTCGGGTCTAATCGCGTGCGCTCACATTTCACCTCTCGGACGGGGCCGACAAGATGGGCCGGTGGTGTGCCCGCCACGTGGGGTGGAGGGATCCCACCTCAGCTGGGGGCATCGGCAGCACATGCAGGGGCCCTCTGAGGACAGTCCGCACCGACAGCTGCCCTGACAGCGGGAGGCCCAATGGCTCTGCTTCCTTGGCACACCAGCGCAGAGGAAATGCGCCCTGCGGGGGCCAACACCATCCAGGCCATGGTGCCACCCCCCCCCCGCAAAGGAGAGGGTGGCAGAGTCCACAGGCACTGGTTTAATCCTCTGGGTGGACCGGACGGGCCCCATCCATTTACCTCTTAATGGTTTCACACCCTCTTGAACTCTCTCTTCACAATTCTTTTCAACTTTCCGTTACGGTATTTGTCGGTTTGGTCTTATGACGGTATGTAGCCTTAGATGGAGTTTACCACCCGCTTTTCCCAAACAACCTGATTCCAAGGAGACCGGGTCCGCTGACCACCACCGGCCTAACACCTTTTGCGGGCTGGCCTCGATCAGAAGGACTTGGGCCCCCGAGTGACGGCAGGAGGGGTCTGGTTTCCCTTATGCCAAAATTCTTCGGCGCTGGGCTCTTCCCTCTTCACTCGTCATTACTGGGGGAATGTTGGTTAGTTTATTTTCCTACGCTTAGTAATCTGCTTACATTCAGCGGGTCACCACGTCTGATCTGAGGTCTGAGTCGAAAAGCGATGGGAGTCCCCACTGGACCCTTGTCCCTCGCCAGGCTGCCTGGCGCCCTAGTCCATGGGCAGCCATGTTTCCACAGACAACTGAGCGGCAGTGGGGGACACAGAAGATGCCCCGGTGGGGAGGTCTGGCCCTGGGGGGACGAAGGCTGGGGACAGGTCGCCCTTCCCACAAGGGGCTGCAAGGTGCATTCGAAGTGTCGATAATCAATGTGTCCTACGAGTCACTCTAAATCTCGCAGCTAGCTGCGTTCTTCATCAACGCAGGAGCCAAGTTATCAGCTGCTAAGAGTCGTGAACAACTCTTCTCCTTCCAGGGAGCTTGTTTGCGCGGCCTGCTAAGGTCTGGGGGGGGGTTCGGCAGAGGCAAAGGCAGAAAAACGCGTGGAGGGCACGCGACTGTGGGGTTCCCTCGTACCTGACTTGGTACTTACTCCGGGGGTTCGGCCCAGTCGGGTGTCCCCTGGCTCTCCCCGTCGCTGAGGGAGTGGGCTGGCCCGTTAATGGTCCTTCCGCAGGTTCACCTACGGAAACCTTGTTACGAATTTTACTTCCTTTAGATAGTCAACTTTGATCGTCTTCTCGGCGCTCCACCGGGGCCATTGCCGATAAGTATACCGAGGTTGAAACAATGTATAAACATTGAATCAATACATCATTGCAGCAAAATTTGAAACAGCCTGGGCAGTAAGCCAAATTATGAAAGGGAAAGGAGAGAGAAAGTTCAAGAAAGGAAAAAAAGAGATGTGTGATTTCAACCTCGGTATACTTATAACCTTGGTTTATTGTATCCATGTCCAGAAGCTTTGTGATTATATAGGTATTTTCCCTTTGAACCTCTTAGCTTTTGTTTTCTTGCTATGTATTTTTGTCTGCTTTGGCAGGAGTGGTTTCTAAATTTTACATGTATTTAGTCACTGTGTCTTCCACTGATCTCTCATTTAGTCTGTTTAACACTAATGAAACAGGTGCCTTGTGCAGGCTAATCAGAGGGTGGAGCACATAAATTTATGTTGTTCCCCCCTCTGAGTAGACCTACGACTAAGTCTTTTTGACAAATCGCGCATGGTGGTTCCATCGTGAGTGGATCTCCATGTGACAAATTTGTTTTTATACTTACTATCTAATAAAAGTTACGTTTTAAGGATAAGGCATCTCGTCTATGATTCCTGCAACTTGGACCTTTTTTTTGCTTATATTTTCCTCTAGGTTGTAAGGTGTCTACATCAAAGACCAATTTCATCTCTGTTTTTCTCATTTCTTTAATATTGTTACCTCCCAACATTTGCTTACTATGTCAATATCCCAAAATTTAAAATCCTTTGAGGGTTTTTATTATGATGATCCAAAAAGTGTTTGGAAAGGGAATGTTTTTTTTTTTTTTTTTTTAAATTAAATTTATAACAAAACATTACATTTAACACACTTAATACTTATACATTGGATATTCAGAATATAAATGCAAGATAATCTGTTTTATGGAGATAATCTCGCATACGGAACATTAGTAAATATATAAGTACTTAGTGAAATAACAAGACAAACATGTTAACTATCTGTGAGCGAGTGGACAGGCACAGTTGTTATGTTTATTCAGATCTGCCGGGAAGGGGGGGAGGGCATTAGGCGGCATTCCAGGTATAATAATATGATAACTTTAGATAGTATATAATGTTATACAGTATGATATGATGTAATATGATATAATATGATATGTCCAGGGGAAGTATCAAAAGGGTTCGTAATAGGTGACCAAATTTATTCGGAGTGCTAGTGTCGGGAATTTTTATACTTATTTGCCCATTCCAGCCAAGGTTGCCATTTTTCTTCACATTTTTTATTATTATCATTTTGAAATGATATTCCTCTTTCCATATTATATTGGTATTCCAATGAGTTTTGTGGCTAGCAAGACCTGAATAATTAGGTATCTCTTTTTACATGAAAAGTGAGAAATATTAAAATGAAATAGGGCTATAGTTATATTTGGATCAATAAGATCTTTAAAAGTTTCAGATTTCATTTTAAACACCTTTTCCCACATGGGTTTTATGATCTCGCAGTCCCACCATATGTGTCTGGAAGTACCTATGTCATTTTTGCATCGCCAACATTGGTTGGAATTTGTTGGGTTAATTTTATTCATGATTTTTGGGACCAAGTGCCATTGGTGCAAAATTTTGTAGTGTAACTCAATTATATTTATACAGTGAATAGCTTTTTTAACTTCTTTTATTGATGTTACCCGATTCTCTGCCTAATCAACTCCCCCAAGTCCCTTTCCCAATTCATCCAAGCTCTAGGCTTGATTACTTTTTAATTAAAGTTTAGAATTTACAGGCATCGAGTGGTGGTTATGCCTTTTGTACATCAAATGTAATAATTTTGGTTAAGTTTCTATCTTTTCTATTTTTTATTAAGTGATTCGATAGGTAATTCTTATAGGTATATAGGTTGTTGGGCAGTAATGCCCTTCTCCATCTTTAGCTGGTATATTAATTGGGTTCTGATTTCCGGCCAGCCTGGTAACAAATATGGATTTCCATCTCCTGGTAATTGAAATCTTTAACGCCATTATTAGATGAATTATAAAGGCTTGTTTGTCCTTATCCATTTTGGGGAATCTAAGGTGCAATAAAAAGACCTCTGGAAGTAGATCTAATTTAACCCCGGTGAACCCGCTAATTGAGGTGGCTACTGATCTCCACAGTCTCCCCACCGGTCCACAAGCCCACCATATATGAGCCATGTCTCCTACTGGGGCATTACATCTCCAGCATTGCTTGGAGTGGTCCGGGTAAAATCTGTTCAGTCGTTCCGGGACTAGGTACCACCAGTTGCACAGTTTGAATTGTAGTTCTACCAAATTCAAACATCTGATCTGTTTATATACATGTGCGAATGAATTTCCCCATTCTCTTGAGTTTATATTTATATCTAAGGCATTGCTCCATTTATTAATCGCCGTGTTTATAATTTCCCCCTCTAATTCCCTAAGCGGTTCCACACATCTGGGTAACAGGCCCTTGGGCTTGTTCTTACAGAGTAAGCTCTGTAGTTTTTCAACGACTGGGTCCTGATCCCTATATAAATGACTCTGTATGTATCCCTTAATCCGGATAAAACTGAAAATCTGACCTTTAAGTTGTGGACTTGAGGTAATATTATCCGAAAAAGATCTAACTTCATGTCCTACTAGTAGGTCTTTAAATTTAAGAAAACCATTTTTTTGCCAGTTATTAAGTTTTAGATTATCCATATTATCTAGTAGAATCCTCAGGGAGGTAGAAGGAGTGATCTTTCCCTTTAATTTAATCTTTTTTTTTTTAATGTTGTTCCAGTTGCCTAGCACATTGTCCAAAACCAGGCTATCCTTCACTCCTAAGGAGATTTTCCTCTTTGGCTCTGTCTCCCAGAATAAACTCTCGATACATTTGACATTACAGATTTCTCTTTCAATATGGTACCATTTTTCTTCCCTGTTGGTTACTCTCTGGGAAGTTATTGCATACGCTAAGAGATTTGCCCTGTACTGCTCTTGTATGTCTGGCATCGAGAGACCTCCTTCCTTAGGATTTCGCTTGATTTTTTTTAGCCCCAGTCTTGTTTTTTTCCCTAGCCAAACAAAGTTTCTAAATGAGGCTTGAATCAGGGATAACCAGCTATCAGGGACCCTCAAGGGGAGCATCCGAAACATATATTGCCATTTTGGCAATATATAGGCTTTTAACACATTTATTCGTCCGCACCAGGAACAGGCAAGATTAGTCCAGTTTTTAAGTTGTTTTGTGGTTTGTTTGAGCATTGGTAGAAAATTGTACTCTACTATTTTTGTGAGGTCTTGGGTTATTTTTATACCTAGGTAGCTAAAACTATCCACCCAGACAAATCTGTATTTATCTTTCAAGTCTATCATCATATTTGTTGGAATATTCATGGGCATTATTATCGATTTCTCTATGTTTAGTTTATAGTTTGAGACTTTAGCATATTCATCCAGAGTATCCATTACCTCAGCTAGGGAGTTCTGTGGGTCAATCAGTGTAAGAATGATATCATCTGCATAGAGATTAATCTTAACTTGACCCCCTAATGTGTTTAAGCCCTTAATCTTATCATTTTCCCTAATACTGGTTGCCAATGGTTCTATAGAAAGGGCATAGAGGAGTGGAGAGAGAGGGCAACCCTGCCTTGTCCCGTTTGTCAACCCAAACCAGTCCGAGCAAAACCCTCCTGCCATGACTCTAGCTGATGGACCCTTATACAGGGCCATAATTGCGTCCAGAATCCTACCTCCAAAACCAAACTCTCCGAGGGTCTCCCTCAAAAAGCCCCACCAGGCCTTCTCTGCATCCAACGACAGGGTCAGGTGGGGTAGCTTCTTCATCCCAGCCAGCCGGAGCGTGCCCAGGAGCCTCCTCACATTATTAGTGGAAGATCTCCCCGGGACAAACCCCACCTGATCCGTCTTGTTTAAGACGGTGGGCTACTATGGACGAATAGACTTTTAAGTCCGTGTTCAACAAAGATATAGGGCGGTAATTAGATGTTAATTCTGGATTTTTCCCTTCCTTCAGAATTGTAACAATATTTGCCTGCAGTAACTCTGGGGGGATAACCGAGCCATTCATGATCTCATTAAATGCTAAGATTAAGCCATCCTTCAATTCCCCCTTTATAGTTTTAAAAAATAAATTATTAAATCCATCCGGGCCCGGGGACTTATTGGGTCTCAGTCCGTCTATGGCTCTCTCTAGTTCTTCTGTGGTAATGTCCTTACCGAGTTCAGCTATTTGTTCTGTGTTTAATCTGGGTAGTTGTATCCTGCTCAGATACTCTTTTATCTCCTTTGTTGGCTCCTGATCCGTTATCATATATATAACTGGTGATAAAACTCTCTAAAGGCAGCTCCTATTTTTTCTGTGGTCATCAAAACTTCATTATCCACCCGTATTAAGTTAATATTCCGTTTAGCCCTGTTTTTCTTCAGTCTTTCAGTCATCATTCTATCCACTTTATTGCCCTTATAATACCATTTCCTGTTCATTTTCTCTAAACCCCAATTGGCTTTTTTTAACAGTACATCATTAATTTGCCGTTCTATCTCCTCTATTTCTTTAGACTGTGCAATATTTAGTATGTGTTTATTTTCTCTATGTAGTACATCTAACTTAACGTACAATTCCGCCAGGGAAGCTGCCTTCTTTTTTTTTTCCCTTACACCAAGTTTAATCAGTTCACCCCTTATTACGCTTTTAAAAGCACACCATGTGCACACCACTGAGACCTCTCCTCCCCCATTTTCTTTGAAGTAGTTTACAGCTGCTATTTTGATCTGATCTTGGACATACTCTTTACGCATAAGATCGTCATTAAGTCTCCATCTTGTTCTGTCAGACTTTCTGTGGTCTTTCATGGTGAGAACCACAGCATTGTGGTCTGACCAGACCGTCTCTTCAATGTCGATCTTGTCTATTCTGTCCATTAAATGTCTATCTCCAAAGATCAGGTCGATCCTGGAGTATGCTATTTGGGTCTTATAAAAGACCCCTTGTCTGATTCTTTCCGCCTTTACTAGCGGTTTCTTGATGAACTGTATGGGGGATTTGTTTGGGGCATATAAGTTAACTAGTGTGAACAAACAATTGTTTATTTTACAGATCAGGATAAGACATCTTGCCTCTGGGTCCTCTACCTTATGGACTATTTCAACTGTTAGGTCTTTGGAGAAGAGAACTGTGACCCCCCTTTTTTTCCCTCTGCCCAATGATGAACTGTGGACCAGCGGGAAATCTGCCGAAACCATCCTCCCCTCTTCCCCTTTAAGCCAATGGGTTTCTTGTATTGCGCATATTATTTTTTTTTTCTTTGCACTCAGATCCTAAGGCACTTCGATGTCAATCGAGGCATTAATATATTCTTTTTAGTCAGAGATCATCCTTGTGCCAATTGTTCATTGTAAATTTTCTTTCTTTTTTTCCCTCATTTCATCTTTCTTTGTTATCACTATTATTTCTCTCTCTCTCTCCTCCTCTCCATCTCACTCCCTCCCCTATATGATTATTTTTAAAATTTTATGAAGGAGTAGTGAAGAGATTTTAGTAATATAAATGCCAGATGATATTATAGATCTGAGACAAACAAATTTAGCCTACAGACAGGGAAGAAACAAGAGGAACCGGGAAGACAAGACAGAAAGGAGACAGGAAAAAGAAAGAACAAAAAAGAAGAGAGAAAGACAGAGAGAGAACAAGGACAGAAGGGCGCGTCTTGGTGGGGGACACTGCCAGGCAGAACTCAGCGACATCGAATTAACTACTATGGTCCTATGATATGAAATATATACGATGTCTAATATCTTGGTCTTAGTATATGGTGATTTTGTGAATTTGTACAGGGCCCATTAATTTTTTTTTCTTTTTTTTTTTCCCTTTTCCTTTTCCCTTCCTTTCTTCTCTTTTAATTAATTTGTGTTTTGATCTTGTTTCTAGATTTGTTCTAAGCTCTTTAGACAAGCTTCCCATAGATCTTTTTCCTTATTGGGTGTATTTCCGATCCATTCCACTCCCTTTTCTAGTGACAATTGGGATTTAATCTGGTTTATTAGTTGTTCTTTTGGAATGTAAGCTGTTTGTTTCCAGGTTCTTGCTATTAGAATTTTGACCGCAATCATTATGTGGATTATTAATGTTTGCTGTTGGCTGTTCATTTTAGGCCAATTCAAGTGTAACAGTCCAACCTCTGTTTTTTTTTCCAATTTGAGTCCTGTACTCCTTTGTATTATATCAAAGGCGTTTTCCCATGCCTGCTTAATTTTATTACACCCCCACCACATATGAGTATAGGTACCTATTGCTGAGCTGCAAACCCAACATTTGTCCTCTTTCCCTATATTCATCATAGCCATTCTTCTAGGGGTCATATACCATCGATTCGTTAGTTTGTAGAAAGTTTCTACCAGGGTGTGGTTATGGATGTTCTTATTTACTAGTATTAGTACTTTATTCCATTCTTCTTCGTCTATTGTTATGTTGAGATCTTTTTCCCATTTTATTATTGGTTTTGCTCTCTTTCCTTAAATGTTGTTATTAATTTTTTACACTTGGATAACGGATTATCAATTTTGGAATGAGAAAATACTACTTCTATTGCATTAACTTTTTCCTCTTTTTCTACATATAGGTATTGGTTTAGAAAACTTTTTATTCTTAAATAATTAAAAATTTGGTTTTCAGGGAGTGTGTATTGCTTTACTAAATCTGGGAAGGGTTTTATATTTGGCCCATCAAATATGTTCCTAATTTTTTCTAATCGCAATTCTCCCCATTTAATTAATGTAATGTCTGATAGACTGTGTTCGATGCTTTCCAGGGGTGCGCTTTCCGGAATTTTATTCTTTAAACCTAGCTTTTTTAGTATTTTATACCAACCCGGAAATTATGTTTTCTAATACTATATTCTTATTTTTAATATGTTTTCTAATATTATCATTGTTTGAATTCCATATCACTCTGTCCAGGGTTGTTATTTTACTTGTGCCTGTTTCTAATTTGTACCATGGTTCTTCTTCTACTCCTTTAATCTGCATGATATAGATATGATATACTATTGCAGCTTCTGCTTCTTGTGCTATGTGTGGAAAACCCAGACCTCCTTCTTGCTTGTGTTTTGAAATTTGGTTCATGGCTATGCGAGGGGTTTTGCCCCTCCAAATAAAGTCTTTAAACCTAGAATGAATCATCTGGAGCCAACTAGGGGGAATTTGGAGTGGGACCATCCGCATTAAGTATGTCCATTTGGGAATTATATAAGATTTTACAATATTAATTCTACCAAACCATGATATAAAATGAGTTTGCCAGTTTTTCATATCTTTGTTAGTTGCTCTCATTATTCTCAGGCAGTTTATCTCCATTAATCTATCTATATCTGTAGGTATTAAGATTCCCAAATACTCACAATATTTCCTGGAGCAATCAAATTGAAATTCGGTTTGTATAAAGTGTTTAGTTGCTTCATCAACATTTAGTGTCAAAGCTATTGTTTTTTGTGGATTAAGCTTGTAATTTGAAACCCTACTATATAAATCAATTTCTTCCATAAGTTGTTGTAAGGAACTGATGGGGCTAGTCAAGGTCACAAAGACATCATCCGCATATAGCGATACTTTATATTCCTCTCCGTCATTGGGGAAACCTTTTATCAGCTTATTTTTCCTTATGTTTATAACCAATGGCTCTAAGGCCATAATGAATAGTATTGGGGAAAGAGGACAGCCCTGTCTGGTGCCATTTTTCAGACCAAACCATTTAGAACATAAGTCTATCCCTACCACTCTTGCTGACAAATCTCCATACAAGGATTCTATAGCCTTTAATATCCATCCGGAAAGACAAAATGACCGCAGTGTGTGAAGCATGTATCCCCATCCGACCCTGTCGAAGGCCTTCTCTGCATCCAACGACAGGGTCAGCATGGGGACCCTCCCCCCTCTTGCTCCATCTAAGATGTCAATTATACGTCTAATACTGTGGGAGGTTATTCGTCCTGGGACAAAACCTAGTTGGTCTAAGTGTATTACATCTGGAATCACTTGTTTCATCCTCTCTGCCAATATGGATGCAAATATTTTCAAGTCTACGTTTATGAGTGAGATTGGTCTATAGTTCTTCACTTCTTTTGGATCTTTTTCTGGTTTTAATATAGGAATTATATTGGCATTTAACATCTCGGCTGGAAATGAGCCGTTTTGTACTGCAGCAATATACATGTTTAGCAGGTGTTCAGTTATATTAGGTGTAAATATTTTATAAAATAGGTTCGTATATCCGTCCGGACCTGGTGTTTTGTTGTTTGCCATCTTTTCTATTGCTCTTATGATCTCCTCTTTATTTATTTGGATGTTTATGTTCTTTAACTTGTCTATATTTATTTTGGGGATTTCTGTTTGATCTAAGTATTCAATAATCTCTTGTTCTGATGCCTTTGTTGTTAGATTGTATAATGAGGCATAATAGTCAGCAAAAGCTTCTCCTATTTCCTGCGGAGATCTGCACACTTCTCCCTGTCTTTCTATCAACACTATTTTATCTTTCATCCTTTTCTTTTTGAGTTTATTTGATAGCATTTTATCCGTTTTATTAGATTTATGACAATATTTAGTTTTTAATTTCATCAAATTCCTGTCTATTTTTTCTTGTTGCAAGATGTTTATCTGTTTTTTAATATATTCAAATTTATTGATGTTTTCCAAAGTTATGTTTTTTTTCAGTTCCAAATTTAGATTATGGTAGGATATGTGCAGGTCTGCAAGGGAGGCACCTTGCTCTCTTATTTTTTTTGTTTTTAAGTTTATCAAAAGTCCTCTCAAAACTGATTTAAAGGCGCACCACAATGTTGTGGGTGAGATGTCTTTAGTGTTATTTTCCAGGAAGTACAGATCCATTTGTTTAGATATATACTCTCTGTCTCTCTTATCTCTCAGTAGATAATCATCCAACTTCCAAGTTGACTTTAATCTTTTTTTTATATGGTTTATCTCAAACAAGATCATGCTATGGTCTGACCATACATTATGCAGTATTTCTATTTCCTTAATTTTCTTGATCAGATTAGGTTCTCCCATAACCATGTCGATTCGTGAGAAAGAGGAGTGAACTCTAGAAAAGTGGGTGAAATCTCTATCTTGAGGATGGGTTGTTCTCCATATATCAAGCAATCCACTCTCGCCAAGTACTTTGTTGAGAGCAGCTGCTTGTTTTTTGACAGTTTTATCTATACTTTTACCCTGTTTTAGTTGTTTATCTGTACTTGGATCTAGAACACAATTAAAGTCGCCAGCAATGACTACCGTTCCTTTTTTAATCTGTTCCATTTTCATAATAATTTTTTCTAAATATTTAACAGGCCTAACATTTGGTAGATAAATGTTCACCAATGTAAACAATTGATCTTCTATTTTACATACCATGATAATATAACGACTTTCGTTGTCTATTTCCAAATATATTTGTTCTACTTTAGTTGTTTGGGAAAACACAATGGCTGTGCCCTTTTTTTTTTTCCCTTGTAGGGTTGTATAAACAATTAAAGAGCTTCTATTGTTCCACCATTTTAAATCTACCCCTTCTTCCCAATGAGTTTCTTGTAAAAAGGAAATGTTAATATTTTTAGTTTTGATCAGATCATATAGAGATTGTCTTTTATAATGGGTATTTAATCCCTGCACATTTAACGACACACTTCTAACCATATTCTTCCATATCTTTTCTCCGCTTTATTCCTTCCGCCCGGCAGCTCCCCAACCAATAGCGCGCACACAAAATTACATACATATAGAAACAAAAAAAACCCGCCCCACTATGGCAGATAACCTGGATCCCTTCCAGGGTAGCTGCTCTACGCATCAAGTTCTCCTTGACGCGGTCCTGGGTCCCATAGGGGCCCAAAGCGGGCTGTGAGAGTTGGTAGCGAGGGAGAGGATACTTTCTTCCCCTTTTCCTCCTCCCTCCTTCCTCACCCTCCTTGTATTTAGGAGGGATTCTTTGTTTTACTAAAAATAAAGGGAGGGAGGGGTAGCCAAGGTGACAGGGATGGGGGAAGAAAGAAAAAAAAAAAAAAAAAGGGATATAGGATAACTACCTCAGGTAAGTGAAAAAAAAAATGCCTCCGAGTGAGTGAAATGTATTATACGTGTCTGTAAGTGTCAAAAATTGTTAATAATGTTCTAATAACTAAAAAAGGAAGAATCTCCTCTCCTCTCTCCCTCCCCCCTCCCCTCTTAGTGCATCTGTGCAAGTGTCAAAAATAGCTATGGACTTCTAATGACCTGATGGAAGGGAGAGAAAAAAAAAAAAACAATTACTCCACTAAGTGGAAGTAGAGGGTAAAGTATTGGGGGTGATAGTATCTAAGTAAGTGAAAGAAAAATACCCTCTGGGTAAGTAAAGGGGGAATAAGTAAGTGAAAATTTGTTGTGCATGTCTATAGGTGCTAGTGATTGCTGTGGGGCTCTAAGAACCTGAAAGGGAAAGATAAAAGAAGACTGGAAGAAAAAAAAGAAAAAAAATTGTAAGGGAAATTGCTTCTAAATAATTGAAGAAAAAAAAAAATGATAAATTAGTGAGAATTATTTGTACATGACTAAAAGGTGCCCGGTAATGTTATATGTGACTTTAAAACCTAATGGGGAGGAAGAAAAAAAAAAAATATATATATATACAACTCTTCCCTCTCCCCAAGATGAGACCGCCCTGCCTCTCCTCCCCCCCTCCCACCCCCCTCTTCATCTATTTATTGATATTCAAACTTTTGCCTCTTTTATCCAGTCTGAAACCTTCTGAGGAGATTCAAAATTAAGGATTTTGCCCTTCCATTCCACCTTTAGAAATCTCGGGAAACCCCATCTATGTTTAATGTTTTTCTCTTTTAGGATCTGGAAAACCTCAACAAATGATCTTCTCCATTGCCTTGTTTGGTATGAGGTATCTGGAAAAATCAGGATCTTGTTATATTCTTCTTTTAGTGTTTTTTTTTTCTCTATAGCATTTCAGTATTTTATCCTTGGTTTGGAAGGACATATAATTTGCTATTATATCTCTAGGAAGCGAATCAGGTATATTTTTGGGTTTGTATAATCTATGTACTCTTTCGATTTGCAAATTATATTCTGTTTCTTTCAGGCCCATCTCCTCTGCTAATTCTTTTAAGTATCCTCTCAGTGACTCTTGTGTTACTGATTCTGGGATGTTCCTAAAACGTAGGTTGTTTCTTCTTGATCTATCTTCTAGATCTATTATTTTCGTTAGTAAGTCTTCAGATTTTTTTTCCATCCCTAGTATTTTTTCTCCTTGTGTTTGTAATTGTTTTTCCATACGTTCAGTTTTCTCTTCCATTGCTTTTAGAGAAGAGGATAGATGACCAATGTCTTTCCTTATTTCAGTAGCACTCGAGGCAATTAATTGTTTTATATCTTCCAATTGTCTGTTCATATAGACCATCATTGGGGTTCTGATTGTTGTTTCTGCTTCTCTATCTGGGTCACTTTCCGGGGAACCAGTAGGATTTATTTCAGATGAATCTTCTAATAGATTAACTGTATCTTCTTTATTTTGCTGTGGTGAAAAAAAGGAAGTCATCCTTTTCTCTTTTCCTTCCTCTTTTCTGTCCCTCTTGGTTTGGCGTTTTTTTGGTGTCATGCTGACAGTTTATGAGTATGCAACACAGGTTTTGATTTTTCCCTTCTCTTCTATTTTCTCTCTCTGTATATTCACCTCTATGTCCCCTTTCTTCTCGTGTCTCCTTCACCTCCACCACCGACCCATTTTCTCCTCTTTTTTTTTTTTAGAAAAAAAGGGTTTCAGGTTCTTTATTTATTTAGAATGCTATTTCAACTGGTAGTACTCGATTGATTTGAATTGAGAATACTTGTTTTACTAGTGAGTCGGTTTTAGGTCTGTCTTCCAAGCTAGCGCTGTTTGTGTACTGTTTGTACTGTTTGAGTACCCTGCGCTGTTTATGTGCTGTTTGAGTACCCAGTGCTGTATTACTGGGATATTTTATCTATAGACTTGATCTATTTGTGATCTGTAATCCTGTGTTACTTTCACCCGGGATATCAGATATGATTATGCTTATCCAGCTGAGCCTTTTTAGTACTCCAATATTTAGTACAGACCAGATGCTAATATGCAGATATTATGTAGGTCTATCACAGTGAGAAAGTTTTTACTAGGATAGTTTCTGTTTCCTGGTTAGATGAATGATTAACTATTTATGTGCTTTACTCATTTACCCGCTTCTCAAACCAACTCTGATGAGTTTAGTTATATACTTTGTCAATATTACCTCTAACCTAAGACAGTCATAAAAGCCATCTATTCAAAGAGGAAATAAAGACGAAAAGTTCTGCTCAGCAGATTACTTGCGGTTTTCCTTGGGCTTTCCCGCCGTTCATCCTGAGATATGGGAGATTCTCGTCGTTTGCTTCATCTGCCGTTACCTTCAGCGGTTTTGTCTCCACACTTACGGTCCGGGACAAAGTGGATGTATTTCGGCGACGATAATTTTGTGTCTCCGCTGAGCTCTCACCGTACCTCTCGGCGTCCTCTACCCTCGCCCGCCAACTCTCCAGCTCCGCCTCTCAAAGCATCAGCGTCCTCACGTCATGACACTCCCCCGTCATGACACTTGTATTGCGCATATTTGGATCTTTCTGTGTCTTAAAAAATTTCTCACAATAGATCTCTTCTGGGGGGAGTTAATTCCCCGGGCATTGATGGAGCAGATTTTAAAAGACATCCCAGAGCCTCCCCAACACTCCCCAGGCCGCATCCCCCCAAACCCACCGGAATCTGTTACATGACTGACTCAAAAAAACATATAATACAGGGAGTGCAGAATTATTAGGCAAGTTGTATTTTTGAGGATTCATTTTATTATTGAACAACAACCATGTTCTCAATGAACCCAAAAAACTCATTAATATCAAAGCTGAATATTTTTGGAAGTAGTTTTTAGTTTGTTTTTAGTTTTAGCTATTTTAGGGGGATATCTGTGTGTGCAGGTGACTATTACTGTGCATAATTATTAGGCAACTTAACAAAAAACAAATATATACCCATTTCAATTATTTATTTTTACCAGTGAAACCAATATAACATCTCAACATTCACAAATATACATTTCTGACATTCAAAAACAAAACAAAAACAAATCAGTGACCAATATAGCCACCTTTCTTTGCAAGGACATTCAAAAGCCTGCCATCCATGGATTCTGTCAGTGTTTTGATCTGTTCACCATCAACATTGCGTGCAGCAACAACCACAGCCTCCCAGACACTGTTCAGAGAGGTGTACTGTTTTCCCTCCTGGTAAATCTCACATTTGATGATGGACCACAGGTTCTCAATGGGGTTCAGATCAGGTGAACAAGGATGCCATGTCATTAGATTTTCTTCTTTTGTACCCTTTCTTGCCAGCCACGCTGTGGAGTACTTGGACTCGTGCGATGGAGCATTGTCCTGCATGAAAATCATATTTTTCTTGAAGGATGCAGACTTCTTCCTGTACCACTGCTTGAAGAAGGTGTCTTCCAGGAACTGGCAGTAGGACTGGGAGTTGAGCTTGACTCCATCCTCAACCCGAATGTGAGGAACTGACTCTGCTGGGTTTCGAACCCTGGTTTACATGGTGCTAAACCTTTTCCTTACCAGTACACCAGCCTGCCTTTTGCAAATTTTCCTGAGATCGGATACTATTGCTTGTAGAGTCAAGGTTATCAGTGACAACTCACTTCAGCTGTGTCTGGTCAGGTGTCTGGTTCTCAGCCTATAAAAGCCTCTTGTTGTGAATCTACCTTTGCCAGATTATTGTGGTTCCTGTACTCTCTAATCCAGCGTGTTCCTGTTTCTCCTTCCTGTTGCTGAATTTGGACTGTTTTTGACTTGCTGCTTCTCCTTCCCACTGACCTCGGCTTGCCTCACTACGATTATCATCTTTCTGTTCCAGTCTCCCATCTCTGCTTAAGACCAGAAGGCCACTCAAGGCTCAGGGGCTCAACCACCTGGGTAACGAGTGGCTACCTCTGGTAGAAAACATTGCTGATCTGGCTACTGGACTCCAAAACTTTGTAACATCAATATCATTACAGAATAATCTGGCGCATTCATGGAGACCGTCGGATCAGATTCTGCATTGGCCCAGCAGGTTGCTTTTAATGCAAGAACTATGCAGACCCAGGCACAGACCATTCAAGTGCTGCAGGATCAGGTAGCTGAACTGCAAAATGAAGTTCGATCAATGCATAGTGAGCTTATCAGCTACAGGGCACATGATGTTGCGGCTGCTGCTACTACTACTGTTACACCTGCACAAGATGCCCGCTTGCCTCTACCAGAAAAATTTGGAGGAGACCGCAAAAAATTCAGGGGTTTCCTAAATCAATGCCGTTTGCATTTCATGATGTTACCTAACCGTTTTCCATCTGAAAGAGAGAAGGTGGGATTTATTTTTTCCCTCTTCAAAGATGAAGCCCTGGCCTGGGGCTCCCCTTTTCTGGAACAGGACAGTCCAATCTTGGGAAATTTAAAAGAATTTCTTGAGGCCATGTGCCTAGTTTTTGATGATCCCAATCGCTGTGCTACAGCAGAAGCCACTCTCCTTCATTTACATCAAGGGAGGCGCTCTGTGGCTGAATATGCTTCTGAATTCAGACAGTGGGTTACTGATACTACTTGGAACCAATCAGCCCAGAGGTTCCACTTCAGAAGGGGTCTCTCAGAAGCTATAAAAGATGAGCTAGCTCGTGTTGATCTTCCTGTTGAGTTTGATGCATTTGTGCGGTTGGCTATCCGTATTGATCGGAGACTTTCAGAAAGAAGATTGGAAAGACAGGGCTCTTTTAAACCAAGTGCTACTCCTACTTTCTATTCAAGAATTTCTACTCCGACCCCACAAACACCTACAGACTCTGAACCTGAGGCTATGCAGGTAGATCTAATTATCCATTATCCAATGAAGAAAAACAGTGGCGACGCACTCACAACTTATGCCTGTATTGTGGTAGTGCAGGGCATTATGCCATCAATTGCCCTAACAAGTCTAAAAGAACAATAGCTATGACTGCTGAAGGTGCACAGATTCAACACCAATCCCAGATTTCAGACCAACTGGATTCTGTCACACAACCCTTGTTTTCTCTGGCTCAGGGTGAAGAAGGTATGATGACTCAACATCCTCATTTGGTGGTGCCTATCACTTTGCAATATGGTGATAATAAAATTTCAACTACAGCTATGATAGATTCCGGAGCAGGCGGAAACTTTATGGACATTAAATTTGCAGCAGGAAATAAAATTCAGTCTATCCCTAAATCTTCACCTGTGTTAATGGAAACAGTAGACGGTTCTCCACTTACGTCAGGCCCGGTTACACATGAGACTGTGCCCTTAAAATTGATTCTGGAAGTGAATCACCATGAGTCTATATCTTTCCACCTAATTTCCTCAACACAGTTTCCAGTGATTTTGGGTATACCCTGGCTTGCTCTGCATAACCCACAGATTGATTGGAAGACTAGAACTTTGTCCTTTCCTTCAGAACACTGCTTAATGAATTGTCAACCCTCTAAGGCGACACCTGTTACCACAACAATTAATGAAATGGTTGCTACAAACTTAACTAAGCTTCCGCTACAATATCGGGATTTTGCAGATGTCTGTGATAAGAAGAATGCTGATCAGCTTCCACCTCACAGGCCTTATGATTGCCCCATAGAGCTGCTACCTGGAGCTGCTATCCCATTTGGCCGTATATACTCCCTTTCTGAGCCTGAATTGAAAGCACTTCGTGAATACATACAAGAAAATCTTGCCAAAGGCTTTATTCGACCATCCACTTCTCCAGCAGGAGCTCCTATATTCTTTGTAGAAAAGAAAGATGGCAGTCTACGGCCATGTGTCGATTACAGGGACATTAATAAAATCACTGTTAAAAACCGTTATCCCTTGCCTCTCATTCCTGAACTTCTGGAGAGACTTCGTTCAGCTAAAATATTTACGAAGCTTGATCTACGGGGGGCATATAATCTGGTTCGCATAAGACCAAATGATGAATGGAAAACAGCTTTCAGAACCAGGTACGGACATTACGAATATCTAGTAATGTCATTTGGGCTTTGTAATGCCCCTGCAACTTTTCAGCATCTAATCAATGATGTACTACGGGATCTCCTGGATCAGTTTGTTGTGGCATATTTGGATGATATCCTGATATGTTCTGATAATCTTGAAAATCACAGAAAACAGGTCTGCATTGTTCTTGAGCGCCTTCGTACCCACCACCTATACATTAAACTGGAAAAATGTGAGTTTGAACAAACAGAAATTCAGTTCCTGGGGTATGTAATAACTCCTAAAGGTTTAAGTATGGACGCAAGTAAAATTAAAGCTGTGCTGGACTGGCCCATCCCCAAGAATGAAAAAGATATAAAGAGATTTGTGGGGTTTGCCAATTTTTACAGGCGTTTCATTAAGAATTTCTCTGCCGTTATTACACCGATCACTGAACTTACACGTAAAGGGACTCCTTTTCAGTGGTCCAATAAGGCTGACACTGCATTTTCCAGATTAAAGACTCTGTTTACATCTGCCCCTATCTTGGTACATCCTCAGCCAGAATTGCCATTTACTGTAGAGGTAGATGCTTCTGATTCAGCTGTTGGGGCTATACTGTCTCAAAGGACTGGACCTAAGATGTTGCCTTCTATTCCCGCCAGATGTTACCAGCAGAAAGAAATGATGACATAGGGAATAAAGAACTTTTGGCTATAAAAGCTGCCTTCACCGAATGGAGACATCTCTTGAAGGGAGCCACCCATCCAATTACTGTCCTCACAGATCACAAAAATCTGGAATGTATCCAATCCGCTAAGAGACTGTCAGCCAGACAAGCACGCTATTTTTCTCAAGGTTTAATTTTTTTATTTCGTACCGCCCTGGTTCCAGAAATGGCAAGGCGGATTCCTTGTCTAGGATAGCTGACCCCCTCCATGCTACAGTAACCAAGGCCACCATCTTGCCGGAGAGCAGATTTTTAGGAGTTACCTTTCCTTCTGATCTAATGTCTCGCATTAAAAAGGGCTACTCTAAAGATCCAGTTTTTCGTGATCCTCCTCGTGATCTTCATATGACCATGCTTAATGGGTTTTGGATTTTTCAACAACGTCTGTTTGTTCCAGAATCAGTGCGACTGGACGTTTTACGCCTCTACCATGACTCTAAACCAGCAGGTCATCCAGGAATTCGAAAGACACAAGAACTACTTACCCGATCCTTTTGGTGGCCTAAATATTATGAGGATGTTAAGAAGTATGTGTCCTCTTGTGATGTATGTGCCAGACATAAGACTCCTCGCTCATCCCCTGTTGGCTTGCTTCAGCCTCTTCCGATTCCTCATCGTCCCTGGGGATCTATATCCATGGACTTTATTGTGGAACTACCTCCCTCTAAGGAACACACTACTATTCTTGTTGTTGTGGACCGGTTAACCAAGATGAGTCATTTCATACCAGCACGTGGTCTCCCTTCAGCTAAACAGACTGCTGACCTTGTTATTCGGGAAATATTTTGCTTGCATGGAGTGCCTGATGAAGTAATTTCTGACAGGGGAGTGCAGTTTACATCTCATTTTTGGAAATATTTTTGTTCTATTCTAGGTATTAATGTAAATCTGTCTTCAGCTTTTCATCCACAAAGTAATGGACAGACTGAGCGAACCAACCAGACTTTAGAACAATATTTGCGGTGCTATATTAGTTACCTGCAGGATGACTGGCTGGATTTTCTACCCACGGCGGAGTTTGCCTATAACAATGCCCAACACTGCTCCACTTCTCTGAGCCCATTTTTTGCCAATTATGGTTACCATCCAACCTTTCTAGTGAGTCTCCCAATTACTACTCCCATTCCTGCAGTCACTGACCGGCTAACCGCCTTACGAGATTCCCAAGAACTGTTGAAGGAGAATCTTTCGGAGGCTCAGGAATGTTACAAAAGAGCTGCTGATAGGCACAGAAAGGAGGCCCCAGTTTATCATGTTGGTGACAAGGTTTGGCTGTCAACCAAGAATCTTAAGCTTAGGATTCCTTCTCATAAATTGGGTCAAAAAGTTCATGGGACCTTTTAAGATAATCGCTCAGATCAATGCAGTCACCTTCCGTCTGCAACTTCCGGATTCCATGAAAATACATCCGGTATTTCACGTGGCACTGCTTAAACCTTTTCATGAAAATACTTTCCCTGGTCGAGCCTTGCCTGCCCCACCACCAGTCCTCGTGGATGGTGAAGATGAATACGAGGTGGAAAAAATTCTTGACTCCAGGATCTTCCGCAACAAGCTTCAATACTTGGTTCATTGGAAAGGCTATGGTGAGGAGGATAGATCGTGGGAACCAGTGGACAATATTCATGCTCCTGATCTTCTTCATTCTTTCCATGCACAGTACCGTGCTAAACCAGGAAATAGGGCATCCAGAGGCTGCGCCTGTAGAGGTGGAGGTAATGTGAGGAACTGACTCTGCTGGGTTTCGAACCCTGGTTTACATGGTGCTAAACCTTTTCCTTACCAGTACACCAGCCTGCCTTTTGCAAATTTTCCTGAGATCGGATACTATTGCTTGTAGAGTCAAGGTTATCAGTGACAACTCACTTCAGCTGTGTCTGGTCAGGTGTCTGGTTCTCAGCCTATAAAAGCCTCTTGTTGTGAATCTACCTTTGCCAGATTATTGTGGTTCCTGTACTCTCTAATCCAGCGTGTTCCTGTTTCTCCTTCCTGTTGCTGAATTTGGACTGTTTTTGACTTGCTGCTTCTCCTTCCCACTGACCTCGGCTTGCCTCACTACGATTATCATCTTTCTGTTCCAGTCTCCCATCTCTGCTTAAGACCAGAAGGCCACTCAAGGCTCAGGGGCTCAACCACCTGGGTAACGAGTGGCTACCTCTGGTAGAAAACATTGCTGATCTGGCTACTGGACTCCAAAACTTTGTAACATCAATATCATTACACCGAAAAGGCCCCACAAGCTTATCTTTGATGATACCAGCCCAAACCAGTACTCCACCTCCACCTTGCTGGCGTCTGAGTCGGACTTGAGCTCTCTGCCCTTTACCAATCCAGCCACGGGCCCATACATCTGGCCCATCAAGACTCACTCTCATTTCATCAGTCCATAAAACCTTAGAAATATCAGTCTTGAGATATTTCTTGGCCCAGTCTTGACGTTTCAGCTTGTGTGTCTTGTTCAGTGGTGGTCGTCTTTCAGCCTTTCTTACCTTGGCCATGTCTCTGAGTATTGCACACCTTGTGCTTTTGGGCACTCCAGTGATGTTGCAGCTCTGAAATATGGCCAAACTGGTGGCAAGTGGCATCGTGGCAGCTGCACGCTTGACTTTTCTCAGTTCATGGGCAGTTATTTTGCGCCTTGATTTTTCTACACGCTTCTTGTGACCCTGTTGACTATTTTGAATGAAACGCTTGATTGTTCGATGATCACGCTTCAGAAGCTTTGCAATTTTAAGAGTGCTGCATCCCTCTGCAAGATATCTCACTATTTTTGACTTTTCTGAGCCTGTCAAGTCCTTCTTTTGACCCATTTTGCCAAAGGAAAGGAAGTTGCCTAATAATTATGCACACCTGATATAGGGTGTTGATGTCATTAGACCACACCCCTTCTCATTACAGAGATGCACATCACCTAATATGCTTAATTGGTAGTAGGCTTTCGAGCCTATACAGCTTGGAGTAAGACAACATGCATAAAGAGGATGATGTGGTCAAAATACTCATTTGCCTAATAATTCTGCACTCCCTGTACATAAACCCCCCTGTACCCCCCATTCATGGACCTGGTGGATATCCCAGGCCATGGATGGAACAACCAAACAATCCACCTCCCTAATTAAAGAGGTGAAAATAGTTGTTCTATTGGGTCCGTGATCCGGACCCTTGCCGGCGGCCTACTCAAGGACATTAGTTGGTTTTTAGTGGTAGAAAGTCAAAAAAGGACAGCAGAAGAGAGGGGGAAAAAAAAAATTGCATTTCTATTTCAATAAAACCTTATGCTAAGCCAACAATAAAGCCAGCTATGTAAACATGTGACATTACCGTATTAGTTTGTGTCGGAAAAAAAAAAAAAAAAATACATTCATATTTCAATAAACCCTACAATCATTTCATCCCCATACTAAAAAAAAAAAACAAATTAATTGCGTTTCTATTTCAGTAAAAAACCTTGTGCTAAACCAACAATAAAACCAACCGTGCCAGCCGTGTAAGCATGTGACATTACCGTGTTAGTCCACGTCAGAGAAGAGAAAAAAAAAAAAAAATATTGCATTTCTATTTCAGTGAAACCTGTGCTAAGCCACCAATAAAGCCAGCTATGTAAACATGTGACATTACGTATTAGTTTGTGTCAAAAAAAAAATACATTCATATTTCAATAAACCCTACAGTCAATTCATCCACGTACAAAAAAAAAAATTATTAATTGCATTTCTATTTCAATGAAACCTTGTGCTAGGCCGAAAATAAAGCCAGCCGTGTAAACATATGACATTACCATATTAGTTTGTGTCCCAAAAAAAAAAAAAAATACATTCGTGTTTCACTAAGACCTTACACATATTAAACCAACAATCAGTTCATCCTCATGGTAGTAATATTTTACAACATAACAAAACAAAAAAAAAAAATTGCATTTCTATTTCAATGAAACCTTGTGCTAAGCCGAAAATAAAACCAGCCGTGCAGGGCCGGACTGGCCCACCGGGATACCGGGAAAAATCCCGGTGGGCCGCCTGCCCCGGGGCCGCCTCGGCCACTAAAATTGAAGAATTCGGCTGCTGCAGCATCCGGCCGCAGCAGGCGAATTTCTTAAAGCGGCGACGGCCGCCGAATTGCTTAAAGTGGCGGTGGGCCACTTTAAGCAATTCGGCGGCCGTCGCCGCTTTAAGAAGTTCGCCTGCTGCCGCCGGATGCTGCAGCAGCAGTTCCGGCGGCGGGATGGGAAGTAGAAACCAAGGTGAGTGAGACATACAGGGGGAAGGGGGTGAAAGACACTACAGGGGGGGGGGGTGAAAGACACTACAGGGGGGGGTGAAAGACACTACAGGGGGGGTGAAAGACACTACAGGGGGGGGTGAAAGACACTACAGGGGGGGGTGAAAGACACTACAGGGGGGGGGGTGAAAGACACTACAGGGGGGGGGGTGAAAGACACTACAGGGGGGGGTGAAAGACACTACAGGGGGGGTGTGAAAGACACTACGGGGGTGTGTGTGAAAGACACTACAGGGGGGGGTGAAAGACACTACAGGGGGGGGTGAAAGACACTACAGGGGGGGGGTGAAAGACACTACAGGGGGGGTGAAAGACACTATAGGGAGAAGGGGGGTAAAAGACACTACAGGGGGAAGGGGGTAAAAGACACTACAGGGGGAAGGGGGTGAAAGACACTACAGGGGGAAGGGGGGGTGATAGACTCTACAGGGGGAAGGGGGGGGGGTGAAAGACTCTACAGGGGGAGAGGAGGGTGTGAAAGACTACAGGGAGAAGGGGTGAAAGACACTACAGGGGGAGGGGAGGGGGTGAAAGACACTAAGGGGGAAGGGGGGGAAGAGAGATGCCACAGAAAGGACACACAGAGAGAGAGACGCCACAGAAAGGACAGAGAGAGACGCCACAGAAAGGACAGAGAGAGACGCCACAGAAAGGACAGAGAGAGACGCCACAGAAAGGACAGAGAGAGAGAGAGAGAGAGAGACGCCACAGAAAGGACAGAGAGAGAGAGACGCCACAGAAAGGACAGAGAGAGAGAGATGTTACAGAAAGGACAGAGAGAGAGAGAGACGCCACAGAAAGGACAGAGAGAGAGAGATGCCACAGAAAGGACAGAGAGAGAGACGCCACAGAAAGGACAGAGAGAGAGACGCCACAGAAAGGACAGAGAGAGAGAGAGAGAGAGATGCCACAGAAAGGACAGAGAGAGAGAGAGACGCCACAGAAAGGACAGAGAGAGAGAGAGACGCCACAGAAAGGACAGAGAGAGAGAGAGACGCCACAGAAAGGACAGAGAGAGAGAGACGCCACAGAAAGGACAGAGAGAGAGAGACGTTACAGAAAGGACAGAGAGAGAGACGCCACAGAAAGGACAGAGAGAGAGAGAGAGAGAGAGACGCCACAGAAAGGACAGAGAGAGAGAGAGACGCCACAGAAAGGACAGAGAGAGAGAGACGCCACAGAAAGGACAGAGAGAGAGAGAGATGCCACAGAAAGGACAGAGAGAGAGAGACGCCACAGACAGGACAGAGAGAGAGAGACGTTACAGAAAGGACAGAGAGAGAGACGCCACAGAAAGGACAGAGAGAGAGACGCCACAGAAAGGACAGAGAGAGAGAGAGACGCCACAGAAAGGACAGAGAGAGTGAGAGACGCCACAGAAAGGACAGAGAGAGAGAGAGACGCCACAGAAAGGACAGAGAGAGAGAGAGACGCCACAGAAAGGACAGAGAGAGAGAGAGACGCCACAGAAAGGACAGAGAGAGAGAGAGAGACGCCACAGAAAGGACAGAGAGAGAGAGACGCCACAGAAAGGACAGAGAGAGAGAGAGACGCCACAGAAAGGACAGAGAGAGAGAGAGACGCCACAGAAAGGACAGAGAGAGAGAGAGAGATGCCACAGAAAGGACAGAGAGAGAGAGAGAGAGACGCCACAGAAAGGACAGAGAGAGAGAGAGACGCCACAGAAAGGACAGAGAGAGAGACGCCACAGAAAGGACAGAGAGAGAGAGAGACGCCACAGAAAGGACAGAGAGAGAGAGACGCCACAGAAAGGACAGAGAGAGAGAGAGAGAGACGCCACAGAAAGGACAGAGAGAGAGAGAGAGAGACGCCACAGAAAGGACAGAGAGAGAGAGACGCCACAGAAAGGACAGAGAGAGAGAGAGACGCCACAGAAAGGACAGAGAGAGAGACGCCACAGAAAGGACAGAGAGAGACAGGATACAGGATATGTCTCACACACTGCCCTGATATATACCTCTGCACAGGGCAATTCATATAACTCTGTGTACATACTGGAGGTATATATATTGCCCTAGACAGGCTTTTATATCAGTCTTATCTATAAATAATACACTGTTCAGATGTGCTTTTTAAAATGCATGATTTTCCCTTCTATGAACAAAAAAATTATATTATGCTATGGGCTGCTTTAAAAATCTTATGCGATGGGGCTGGTATATAAATTTTTTCCAGGGCTGGTTTTTGTTCCCAGTCCGGCCCTGCAGCCGTGTAAACATATGACATTACCATATTAGTTTGTGTCCCAACAAAAAAAAAAAACATTCGTATTTCACTAAGACCTTATGTTAAACCAACAATCAATTCATCCACATGGTAGTAATCTTTTACCAAACAAACAAAAAAAAAATAAAAAAAAACATTTGCATTTCTAGTTCAGTGAAACCTTGTGCTAAGCCAACAATAAAGCCAGCCGTGTAAACATATGACATTACCATATTCGTTTGTGTCCCAAAAAAAAAAAAAAAAATACATTCCTATTTCACTAAGACCTTACACATGTTAAACCGACAATCAGTTCATCCTCACGGTAGTAATATTTAACAACACAACAAAAAAAACAAAAAAAAAATTCCCTATCCTTCCTCCCCTCTCCACCCCAGCTCTCACAGTATTATCCTCTCAATCTTTATCCTCCCCTCTTTTCCAGGATTCATTATACTTTAACATTTTCTTTCCCCCTGGCCCTCTGTTTTCCCTCCCTCCCTCCCTCCCTCCCTTCTTCTTCCCCCTCTCTTCCCCCCCTTTTCATCTCTCCCCTGCTTCATGTCGTGTTTAATTAAGCCAGATTTTTGTGTTTTAACCACTGAGATAGGTTATTAGGTCTCAGGAAGGACTCTCTGGCCCCTTCGTATGTTAAATTTACTCTTACGGGGAATCCCCATGTGTATCTTATATTATGGCTCCTTAATATATATGTATATTGTGAGAAAGTCTTGCGCAACGTGCGCGTATGCAGTGATAAGTCATGAAAAGCCTGAATGTCCGCAAATTCTGATCCTTGCAATGGTTTCTTCCATAAACTTTCCATGATTTGTAGTTTGAGCCTATAGGGGTGTAGGCATACTAAAACGTCCCTTGGCAGATAGTCTGCTGTGTTAGGAGCCTTATTAATTCTATGGAAACGTTCCATTCCGCTGCATTCATGCTCAGTCTGTATTCCCAGGAAATTCCATATAGATATTAAATATTGTTCAAGCTGAGGTTGTGAAATGCTTTCAGGGATACCCCTGATTCTGAGACTACTGCGGTGTGAGCGATCCTCCATGTCCGCCACTTTCTGCTCCAAGTTTTCTACTTTGGTTTCCATTAATTTTAGCTGATCATCTCTCGAAGTGATCTGAGTCAACATAGCTTCTGCTTTTTCCTCGATATGTTTTACTCTAATCCCTAATGCTTAGATTTCTGGTTTTATAGCCACTGAGTTTTCCTGGATTTCTTTTTTTATACACTTGAGTTGGTTATCAAGACATGTTTTCAGGAACTCTTTGGTTAAATCTGTTGTATCTGATGTCAGATAGTTAGGGCCCATTGTGTCATGGTCGCTCTCTCCTTCCCCAACTCCTCCCTGTGCGCAGACAGTTCTTGAGTCAGTTCTGTCTAAACTAGGAGAAAAAAAGTTTGAGAGGCGCTTTTCATTCTTGCCTTCTTGCTTATCCTGTTTCTTTTCTTTTTTGGGGGCCCCTTTGGGGTCATTTCTTTTTGAGGCCATTATACAGTTTTTCCTCTTCTCCTTCCCTTTCCTCCAGCCCAACTATTTTACACAAGTAAGGAGTGGGTTAAAATTGTCCTCTTTCTTCTTCCTTTTCAACCTTTCCTTTAAATATGTCTATGTTGGGGTTTCCTTTTTCGTCTAATATGTTTTTTCTATATCCCAATTCAGCTTCTTCAATTCCCCCCTCCTCTTCAGCTCTCTTTTAGTTCACCCTATTGCTCGGCTCCAGGTGTGAATTGAAGTGGTAGGGGTCCGTTCGAGGAGAGAGGGGTCTCTACCTTCGGGGGTTTAGCACCTTTTACAGAGTTTGTTTTAAATTTATCCTGATGTTGTGGGGGTCCGTCGTGGGAGAGAGGGATTTACATCCTCAGCATATTGTTGGCGGTATCGTCTTCTTCATGGAGCTTATTTTCGATGTCCTCGATGAAGGCAACCGGCAGAACCCTGCGAAGACGCAGCCTACATCACTGCGTCATCGCTCCGCCCCCCAGTGCACAAGAAGACTCTGGAGATTTTCTATATTAAGCTCTGTTATTTGTATTGGGCATGAGGGTAACACTTTATCTGATAGCTTATTGTTTTTTTTAAATATGTTCCAATCCAACAATAAGTCTCATATGTGGGGACAGCGTATATTTTGAATTAATTTTTCTGTAGCCCTATTATTTGCCCATAGAGCAAGGGAAATATCCTTAATTCTGAGTTTGCAGTTTCAATATGATACCAAGGCTCAATTTTCACCAATGGGTCCTGCAATCTCCGCAAATGAAGTAATCGGCTAGCTTGTTGGTTTTTAATAATGTTTGGGACCGCAAGGCCTCCTTTATCAGAGTGTTTTTAAATATGAGCCATAGCAATTATAATCCCAAATGTATTTCAGAAAAAGTTTTTGTAATAATCTAAGTTTTGCAATAGGGACCCTGAGATGGACCATTCTGAACAGATAGTTCCACTTAGGTAAGAGGTATGATTTTATAATATTGACTCTTCCTAACCATGATATTACAAGGGCTTTCCAATCTTTTGGTAGTTTTCCGTTAGAGTACTTGTATAATATATCGAAATTTGTGGTGATTAATTCCTCGACATTTGGTATGATAAATATTCCAAGGTATTCAAATCCTGCTGGGGATCAAACAAAGGGATATTCAGCTGTAAATTGGTTTATTGTTTGTAAGTCTAAATTTACAGGCATAATTTGTGATTTCCCTGGGTTTAGTTTGTAGTTAGATACCTTGCCATACAGATTTATTTCTGTCATTAGTGCCTCTAATGAATTTTTGGGATCTAAGAGAGTCAAAATAATATCATCTGTATAGAGGCACATCTTAAACTCATATTGTCCCACCGCTATTCCTTTAATCTGAGGATTATTTCTATTTCTGATTGCTAATATGTACAATATTGGAGCAAGGGGGCAACCTTGTTTACCGTTTTTTATTGTGAACCAATCTGCGGAGATGCCAGGACCCACTGTTCTGGCCATTGGACCAGAGTACAAAGCCATGATTGCGGATTTTATTTGGCAATCCCCAGCTGACCTGGTCAAAAGCCTTCTCGGCATCGAGTGACAGGATCAGCTGGGGAGTCCCCACCTCGCCTGTATGTCCCAACAGATCTATCAATTTCCTTGAATTACTGTTTGCTGAGCGACCAGCAACGAAGCCTACTTGGTACTGATGGATTATCAGAGGCATTAAGTCTTTAAGCCGATTTGCAATTATTGTAGAATAAATTTTAGTATCAGAATTAATTAGAGAAATGGGTCTGTAATTTGGAGGATCTGATGGGTCTTTTGCAGGCTTCAGTATGGGAGAGACTGCTGATTGAAGCATTTCCGAGGGCATTGATCCATTTACTCCAATTTCTTTAAAAGTATTTGTGAGATGTTGAATTACCGTATTTGCTCGATTATAAGACGACCCTGATTATAAGACGACCCCCCAAACTCTGTATATTCCTTTAGGAAAAAAACTAAAAGCCTGAATATAAGACTACCCTATAGGAAAAAAAGTTTAACTTGTATATATGTAAATTGCTTTTTAATATTTAATAAAAAAATTTATATTATACAAATGCATTCCTTGTTTTTAATTCCTTTTGTGCCAATGCGGCCTCTCTCCCCCTCCGCCAGCTGTCTCCCCCCCCCCCCCCAAACTTCTCTCTCTCACCCCCTCCCCTTGGCGGTCGTGCCAGGTGGCAGCAGGGGGAGTCTGCGCTCATCGCGCAGACATCCCCTGCTGTTAGAGCGGGGGATCCAGGTCCCCTGCAGCTCTGCTGGGGACCTGGATCCCTGTCTTATAATCTGACCTCGAATGTAAGTTCAGAGAAAAAAACCTTGTCTTATATTCGAGCAAATACGGTAGGTCTAATCTGATTTCATATAAAATATGTTAGAAAATCAATCAGGATCAGGGGCCTTATTCAATTTTAGTTGATTTATCACCTGTGCTGTCTCTTCGGGTTTAAATGGCAGATTAAGTTCCATTTGTTGTTCAGGAGTCATAGAAGGAAGAGTCATCTTCTGTAGGTACTGGTCAATCTCTGTTCTGAGATTCTGGGAGCCCATATAGCTCAGAATCGAATTTATTGAATATGTTACCTATATCTTTTGGGCTAGTATTGCTTTTCCCTTCCATTATGATATTTGCGATCCTTATGTCTTATTTTTTAATTTATTGGTCAGCATTTTGTCTGCTCTGTTGCTTTTGTGATACCAGTTCTGATTCAATTTTAGTAAAGTGAAGTTTATTCTAGCCATTAGAAAATTATTAATTTTTTGTGTGGTCTGATCTATTTGAAGGGCTATTGCCCTAGATGGAGATGATTTGTTATCCATATTTAATTGATATAATTCTAGGTATAATTGATTGATTGATGCGCCCCTTTTTTTGTTTGTTTCTGAATTTAATTTTATTAGGTAACCTCTAGCAATGCTTTTAAAGGCGCACCAGGCTGTTGAATTGGAGATCTCAGAGTTTTATCTAGAATATTATTTATAAACCTTTGTGGGTTTTTGTTTGGGGCGTAGATATTTAAAAAAGAATATCTTAGCCCCTGAATATCACAAATGAGAAAAATAAATCTCCCGTTTTTATCCTGCATTTTAAAAATCTCTTGATAAGTCAGATTTTTGGAGATCAGTATAGCAACACCCCTTTTCTTTTTGCTATAGTTAGATGATATAATTTGTGGAAAAAAATTATTTTTTAATGGTAATGAATCCCTTCTGCAGTGTGTTTCTTGTATGAATCCTACCTCAACTTGGTCTTTCTTAAATTGCCGTGTCAAGGAGAATTTAACCCCTGGACATTTAATGAGACTACCCTAAATTACCCCGTTTCCCTCTCGTCCCTCCCGACACGTAACTACAGCTGACATCCGACAGAAGAAACTAGATGCCGGTGTCAGCCTCTGCAAACACCATCACGCAGGCATCCTGGGCCCGGCGGGAGACAGAGCAGAGGTAAGTACTGGGGCAGGGGGGGAGGAGGGTTGCAAACGAGGTGGCAAATGAGCATACTGTGGGGCATAATCCTGACATATTAATTCGCATAATCCTAATATATTGAGTGACAAAATCCTGGCATATTAATTAGCATAACCCTGACATATTAATTGGCAAATTCCTGGCATATTAATTGGCATAACCCCGACATATTAATTGGCAAATTCCTGGCATATTAATTGGCATAACCCCGACATATTAATTGGCAAATTCCTGGCATATTAATTAGCATAACCCTGACATATTAATTGGCAAATTCCTGGCATATTAATTGTCATAACCCTGACATATTAATTGGCATAACCCTGACATATTATTTGGCAAATTCCTGGCATATTAATTGGCATAATCCTGACATATTGAGTGACAAAATCCTGGCATATTAATTGGCAAAACCCTGGCATATTAATTGGCAAAATCCTGGCATATTAATTGGCATAACCCTGGTATATTAATTGGCATAACCCTGACATATTAATTGGGATAATCCTGACATATTGAGTGACAAATTTCTGGCATATTAATTGGCATAATCCTGACATATTAATTGGCATAATCCTGGCATATTAAATGGCAAAATCCTGGCATATTAATTGGCATATTGAGGGGCTAAATCCTGGCATAGTGAGGGGCAAAATCCTGGCATATTGGCATATTGAGGGGCTAAATCCTGGCATATTGAGGGGCAGAATCCTGGCATATTAAATGGCTAAATCCTGGCATATTGAGTGGCAAAATCCTGGCATATTGAGGGGCAAAACACTGGCATATTAATTGGCAAAAGAATGGCATATTGAGGAGCAAAATACTGGCATATTAAATGGCATAGTGAGGGGCAAAATACCGGCATATTAAATGGCATAGTGAGGGGCAAAATACCGGCATATTAAATGGCATATTGAGGGGCAAAATACTGGCATATTAAATGGCATTTTGAGGGGAAAAATACTGGCATATTAAATGGCATATTGAGGGGAAAAATACTGGCATATTAAATGGGAAAAGAATGGCACATCGAGGGGCAAAATCCTGGCATATTAAATGGCAAAATACTGACTTATTGAGTGGCAAAATATTACTGGCATATTGAGTGGCAAAATATTACTGGCATATTGACCAACTGCTCCCAACCACCCTCCATATTACAGTAGACCGATATAACATGCTTGTGAGGGTAGGTGGGGCGAGTGGGAGATATTGTCGGGGGGGGGGATGGGGCAGAAAATTTGTTCAATAACTGACATTCCTGGTGCCCTGCCACCGAGAACGTCCTCCTCCCTGCACATAAAGGTAATTAAGCAGGGAGGCGACAGCATTTCTGTGTGTGTGTATGTATGTGAATCTGACTGACTGCATGTGTGACTGTATACGTGTATTTTTGGCTGTATGTATGTGTATGTGACTGACTGCATGTGTGACTGTATATTTATGTGTATGTATGTGATTGTATATGTGTGTTTGTGTGTATGTGACTGACTGCGTGTGTGACTGTATATATGTGTGTCTATGTAACTGCATACTTGCATATGACTGTGTGATTATGTGACTGTATTTAATTATGTATGTGCATGCATACATAATCACATATACACATTGGGGGGCATGTATAAACACGGCGCACACTGGTGCAATCGGCGTGTGCGCCAATGTATAAAACAGACTCACGAGAGTTATCTACGCTGAATGCGTAGAATTAAGTTGGTTCGCGCTCATTTTGCCAGCGCAGCCTATGTTTAAAAAAATAAAGCACTGAAAAGTCCCTGATATGGGGCAGGAGTGGAGACAGAGAGACAGATATGGGGGCAGGAGGGGGAGAGAGAGAGAGAGACAGACATTAGGTATGAGTGGATAGAGACAGACACACATTGGGTATGATTGTAGAGAGAGAGAGACAGACATTGGGTATGAGTGGAGAGAGAGACAGACATTGGGTATGAGTGGGGAGAGAGAGAGACGTGGGTATGGGGAGTGAGAGAGACAGACAGACATGAGGGTAGGGGGAAAGAGAGAGAAAGACATGTGGGTATGGGAAGAGAGAGACAGACATGTGGGTATAGGAAGTTAGAGACAGACATGAGGGTATGGGGAAAGAGAGAGAAAGACATGGGGGCATGGGGAGAGAGAGACACGTGAGTGACTGGCATGGTGGAATATTATTTATCGCTCCTTGTGTACTTCTTTTCCAGTGATGCTCAGCCAGACTTTGGCTGGTTGGGCATCATGGGAACGGTAGTAAAAACTTATTCTGCTAGCCAGCAAAAACTCTCCCATGTTGCTGGCTGAGCATCATAGAAATAAATAAAACCACTTCACAGTATTATGGCAAAATATATATCTTTATATAAATATATATCTTTGTTTGTGTTGGTCCTCTACATTAAAATAAAGTTTGTGCTCTAATGGGCGTCTGGAACAGAGATGTCTAAACGGGAGGAGTTCATAATATAACCACACCCACCTTTAGGCGCCAAAAGAAAACCTGCACCTAGGCACCCGTGACCCTAGGATCGGCCCTGGACATTATATTTACAAGAAATTAACTTCTGGGAAGTAAAAATAGTGTTCTTTTGTGTTTCCCATACGCAGTTACTTTCATCCAGTTCAGGACGACAGAGACAGCGTGATCCTGTACTTTAATTATCTTAAAGTGTTTTTTCTTTTTGAGTTTTCTTACTCATCCCCTAACAAGAGTTACCATTCCACTCAAATGAAACTCGTTACAAATCAACACATTTAAAGGAGTACAAGTGCTATAAAGTAAAAGTGGTGTTCTGTGCTTTCCTCCTTAGCTTATATTTCATATACAGATTCTGTTCTATCAATTCGGAAAGTATTCACTATTTCAGTGCCTTTATCAGTCTATTTAGTGTTCTTCTACTCACCTCCCCTTCTGAGTTATCAGACAAAATTCTGTCAACAAGGATCTGTGCTTATCGGCTTATTAGTGGGCTGAGTCTCGAGTGAATAGTAATTGTTTGACTCAGGTTTAGCTGAGATTCACCAAGCCGCTCCAGTTCACACTTCTCCTCTCCTCCGGTATGGCGCTCAGACAAACAGCCCCGCAGTTTTGAGTTACTTGTTTACGATGGTTATAGGAGGCGAGTTTCCACTTTGCATTCTCAAGGCACACTTAGTTCGCTGGTTTGAGACACGGAGTCTTCCAGAGGAACTGATTTTTCTTTTTTTGATATCTCAGAACTGCTCCGTTGCCCACGACCACTCCCCCTTGGCGTTCTACATCCGGCTACGCCCCCTGGAAAGGGAATGTTGAGTAATTCCCTTTCTGATGTTTCTAACATGCTCCCCATTCTCTTTTTAGGGTTCTAGATGTTCTCCCTATATATTGAAGGCTGCATGGGTATTCAATTAAATAGATAAACAATTTCTAACATGCTCCTCCACGAATGTTAACAGAAAAGTATTTTTTATTGAAAAAGTAGATATATTTTGTGATGGGGTATTTGGGATGAACTGACACCTTAAAAGCCTCACAATTTTTGCATCCATAGAAGCCTGGTTTTTGGGTCAGAAAATTAGTTGGCCCTTTTTGTGTGATTCGTTTCCCAAAATAGCTTTTTGTGAGCTTACTCTTTAGATTAGGAGCCCCCCTAAAGACTACTTTAGGCTCCGGAGGTATGATTATAGTAATCAAAGATTAATGGTAAACTGAAACCTTAAGTCTTTTGTCGGTTTTTGTTTATATTGTAATGTGTTTCTGTCTATTGTGGCTATATGATTTATAGTTTTTTTTCCCCCCAGAATAGCTGGGCTATATCCTCTCTCTTCGAACCTGTGAGAATATGGGCTTGTTGTTGGTATACTTCTGCATCTGTCCAATTCCTCCTCCTCTCATATACTGACTTTTAGGGATGCCTTTGAGCCATGGTATATGGTTACAGCGGTCATAATTGATGTAGTTGTTAGTCTTGGTTTTGAGAGCAGTCCTTTATACATTTCGAGATCTAAGAATTGGATATTATATTTACTGTATATAGTATTTAATACAATATTTTGATCATTCTTTTCCAAGGTGGTGAGAAAACCCTCTAGATATCTGAGATATCTCCCTTCCAGACAAAGAAAAGGTCATCTATGTATCTCCTGCATAGAACCAGGTTCGCCACCCAGTCATGACTTCTCCATACATGTTGGTCCTCCCAATCTCCCATGAAGAGGTTCGCATAACTGGGGGCGAACTTGGTTCCCATGGCTGTCCCCATAAGTTGAATGAAAATCTTTTCCTCAAACCAGAAAAAAATTGTGTCCTAAGATAATCTTTATTCTTTCTACGATATAATGTATTTGGGGTACGGTAAGAGATCCCTCCTTCTTTAGGACTCTCTCCACAGCCTGGCAGCCCTGATCATGGTTTATGATAGTGTATATATACATGGTTTGTACTGATTTCCTGCTTCAAATTGCTAAGGAATTTTAATTGAATACTTAGGTGTTTGTCATTGTTTGGTTCTAATTGGCATAGGCCCACTCAGGTGTTAAAACCTTCCTTGGTGCTTGTAGGTGTGTGTTGTGGGTGTATATAAGGCATAGTGGAAATTGGCTTGGCTAATTTAATAGCTTGGCTGCTCTTCTAAGAGCTGCTTTTCAAAGAGTATATTTAAGAGATACTCTGGAGGTAGTCTGAGGTATACAAGAGGTGAGAAAAACTAAAAGATCTTTTTGATTTAAATTCTTAAAATGGCAGATTTGGTTTACTGTGATAATTGTTCTGCATTTGTTTCACGTTCCATTTTTTGGAGGTTGTCTAATCTGTAGACAGTTCTCAAGATTGCAGCAGGAGATTTGTAATTTATCTGTAAAACAAACTCGGGCAGAGACTGTTGCGAAGTCACTGCCACAGAGGCCATTGCCGCAGAGGCTTCCTAGGAATGGCAGGTGGGTTATTGTTGGATCTGGTAGGCTTAGAGTTGTGGATAAAAGGCATGTCCCGCAGTCTGTGGCTGTCCAGAATTCATTTTCAGCACTTTCAGAGTGCAGTGGTGTTCTGGAGGCAGGCTCAGACACAGAGTTTGAGGAACCACTCTCCTATGTGGCTAAGGTGTGCAAGGAGAAGGTGAGGCCTGATAGAAAGCAGTTGTTGTTGGGCGATTCTATCATAAGAGGTGCGGAGTTGGACACTATTGGCTTAGTGAGATGTCTTCCTGGAGCTACTGCTCGCAGAGACAGGAGGCGTATTTCTAATATTGTTAAGCAAGCAAATCAGGAAGGAGAATTGGATGTACTGGTTCATCTAGGGACAAATGATTTGGCTTGCAATGAGGTTTCAGAGGTAAAGGAAGCTTTTCGTGTTCTTGCCAATGATATACGGCTGGTTGTGTCCACACTGTCCTTTTCTGAAGTTATGCCTGTGCATAACATTCCGAATGATAGACGGATGCGTATTAGGGACTTCAACTTGTGGCTTGGAGAATGGTGTTGGGAGCAAGGATTTGGCTTTGTTTCTCATGGAAGTTCACTATGGGATAGAAAGGAACTGTACAAAAAAGATGGTTTGCATCTTTCTCAAAAGGGAACGAATGTGAGCAGTTCAGAGGTTTTGCTAGGAGGTTTTGAAACTAAAAGAGGGGGGCAAAATGGCGATAAAACATCAATCCAATTGCCCCCCAAAAAAGGTACAGAAGTTACCTGTAGTCAGTGTGCTGAAAAATTATAAGCTTAGGGTCATGTCTATAAATGCTCGCAGTTTAGGGAATAAGATCCATGAACTTGTGGCAATATTGGCAACTGAGAATGTAGATTTAGTGGCTGTTACTGAGACATGGTATAATGAAAAACATGACTGGGACATATCAATATCAGGGTACTCTTTAAATAGAAAAGACAGAGAAGGTAAAAAAGGGGGAGGGGTGGCCCTGTATGTGAGGGATAGCTTAAAATGTAACGTAATACAAGTTAGTGAGGCGAACATAGAGTCAGTTTGGGTTACATTAGAATTTGGTAATCATATGGTAACTCGGGTAGGTGTGATTTATAGGCCCCCTGGACAAATAGAGAAGTTAGATAATCTACTAGTTGAGGAAATAGCTAAAATGACAATGAAGGGAGAACTGATTATCATGGGTGACTTTAATCTTCCTGATGTGAACTGGAAATACAAAACAGCTACTTGCGCCAGGAGTACGCATATCCTAAACTCCCTACTGGGATTATCTCTAAAACAAGTAGTGGAGGAGCCAACTCGAAAGCAGGCCATACTAGATTTAGTGTTCACAAATGGAGATTTGTTATCAGATATTACTGTAGGTGAAAGTTTAGGATCTAGTGATCACCAGACAGTGTGGTTTAATATAAGAACAGTGACGCAGTCACACCACACAAAAACAAAAGTTTTAGATTTTAGAAAAACAGACTTTTCTAAAATTAGATTAGGTGTAAAGGAGTTATTATCAGCCTGGAGCAATTTAAATGGAGTCCAGGAGAAATGGGATTATCTAAAAGTTGCACTACTGAAGGCAACAGAAAATTGCATAAGGCTTGTCAGTAAGAGCAAAAAAATTGAAGAAACCACTGTGGTACTCTGCAGAGGTGGCTAAAATAGTAAAAAATAAAAAGCTAGCATTTAGTAATTATAAAAATACTCAGAGTGAGGAAGATAGAAAGATCTATAAGAGTAGGCAGAAAGAGGCAAAGCAAGCTATAAGAGCTTCCAAAGCACACACAGAAGAGACTATAGCCCAGTCAGTGAAAAAGGGGGATAAAATATTTTTTAGATACATAAATGAGAAAAGGAAAGTAAAACAAGGATTAGTTAGATTAAAAACAAAAGAATGATGCTATGTAGAAGAGGATAAAGGCTTAGCAGACTGCCTTAATGAATATTTTTGTTCAGTTTTTTCAAATGAAAATGAGGGTAAGGGACCTCATTTAGGAAAAAAAGACTAATGAGTCTTTTGATGCATGTAAGTTTACAGAGGAAGAGGTTTTACTTCAGCTGTCTAAAGTAAAGACAAATAAGTCGATGGGACATGATGGGATACATCCAAAGTTATTAAAAGAACTTAGTGGTGTACTAGCAAAACCGTTAACAGATTTATTTAACCAATCATTGTTAACGGGAGTAGTTCCAGAAGATTGGAAATTAGCTAATGTTGTGCCCATTCACAAGAAAGGTAGTAGGGAGGAGGCAGGCAACTATAGACCAGTAAGTCTTACTTCAGTAGTGGGGAAAATAATGGAAACCTTGTTAACCCCTTAGTGACAAGACATTTTCACCTTGACTTTCCCTTGGTGACAATGGCTGTTTTTACATTTCTAGGGTGTTTGTGTTTAGCTGTAATTTTTTTCTTTCTCACATACAGTACAAACACAAATTATATGTTGTTTTTATCGTCATAAGAAGGGCTTTCATTAGATACCATTATGTTCATCATATCTTATAATTTACTACCCAAAAAATCATAAAATATGATGAAAAATTTTAAAAAACCCACTTTTTCTAACTTTGACCTAAAATATAATTTACACAAATAAAATCATTAAAAAAGACCCCGTCTAAATAGTTTCTAAATGTTCTCCAGAGTTCAAAAATATGCATGTTTCCATATTTTTCGGTATTTTTTTGCGAGTTATGGGGCAAAAACCAAAAATAGTGTTTTGGGGTTTTTTCCTATATTGATCTTTTGACCCGAACCCAAAATTTAACCCTAACACTAAATTTAACCCCAACTCTAATCCTTATTATATCCATTAATATTTTTTAACTTTAATTTAATTTTAACCCTATCCCTTATGCTAAAAAATATTTAATTTTAACCCTATAGGCTAATATAGCTAAATAACCAGTTTTTAATAAATTAAATATGTATTTTAAATATTTTCCATTGCAATGCTACTAAACTACCACTAGGGGCAGTCAAGTAGCATATTCAGAGCGACGGAAGTGAAGTTACTTTCACTTCCGAAGCTCAGACCGGCAGAGGGCTTAGCCATATTGACAGAGCAGCATGCTCCGTCAATATGGCTCGCCACGATCGCTCCGTGGGGCGATCGTAGGGGTCCCAAAATAGAAATTTCGGTGCTGGCTATTGCCTCGATGTCGAGGCAATAGAACAGCACTGTTAAAGCGGTTTTCGCGATCGTTGATCGCGAAAACCGCTTCATTCACTGCAGGACGTGCCAGGCACGTCCTTTGTCGTTAAGGGAGTTTCTCCCAGGACGTGCCTGGCACGTCCTTTGTCGTCAAGGGGTTAAAGAATAGGATTGTTGAACATCTAAAGTCGCTTGGATTTCAAGATCAGAGACAGCATTGGTTTACTTCAGGGAGATCATGCCAAACTAATCTTATTGATTTTTTTGATTGAGTAACTAAAATAATAGATCAGGGTGGTGCAGTAGACATTGCTTACCTAGATTTCAGTAAGGCTTTTGACACTGTCGCACATAGAAGGCTTATCAATAAATTGAAATCTTTGAGTTTGGATTTCAATATTGTTGAATGGATTAGACAATGGCTGAGTGACAGGCAACAGAGGGTTGTAGTCAATGGGGTATATTCGCTGCAAGGTCTTGTTACTAGTGGGGTACATCAGGCATCTGTTCTTGGACCCATTCTCTTTAATATTTTTATTAGCGATATTGCAAAAGGTCTTGTTGGCAAAGTATGTCTTTTTGCTAATGATACAAAGATTTGCAGCAGGGTTGATATTCATGGAGGGATAAGCCAAATGGCAAATGATTTAGCTAAACTAGAAAAATGGTCAGAGCAGTGGCAACTGGACAAGTGCAAGATTATGCACCTTGGGCGTAAAAACCCAAAAGCAGAATATAGACTATTTGGTACAGTCCTAACCTCAACATCTGAGGAAAGGGATTAGGGAGTAATAATTTCTTGAAGGTAGGTAGGCAATGCAATAGAGCAGCAGGAAATGCTAGCAGAATGCTTGGTTGCATAGGGAAAGGTATTAGCAGTAGGAAGAGGGAAGTGCTCATGCCATTGTACAGAGCACTGGTGAGACCTCACTTGGAGTATTGTACGCAGTACAGGAGACCGTATCTCCAGAAGGATATTGATACTTTGGAGAGAGTTCAGAGAAGGGCTACTAAACTGGTTCATGGGTTGAAGGATAAAACTTACCAGGAAAGGTTAAAGCATCTTAACATGTATAGCTTGGAGGAAAGACGTAACAGGGGGGATATGATAGAAACATTTAAATACATAAAGGGAATCAACACAGTAAAGGAAGAGAGTATATTTAAAAGAAGAAAAACTACCACAACTAGAGGACATAGTCTTAAATTAGAGGGGCAACGATTTAAAAGTAATATCAGTAAGTATTACTTTACTGAGAGGGTAGTGGATGTATGGAATAGCCTGCCAGCAGAAGTGGTAGAGGTAAACACAGTCAAGGATTTTAAGCATGCGTGGGATAGACACAAGGCTATCCTAGCTATAAGACCGGGAACGGGGGACTAATAAAAGTACTCAAAAAAAATTGGGCAGCCTAGATGGACCGAATGGTTCTTATCTCCCGACACATTCTATGTTTCTATATTGACGATACGTCACTGGATAGCAAGACATAGTCCTCCCTCCACTCCAGGGACTCCAAGAGTCTTATAAGGCTCAGAGTTCCTGAAGTGAGATTTTAAACATTGTACATAGGGCTGGAGGACAATGTCTAGGTATTCCGATAAATAGGACAAGATGGAACCTATGCCTGATACCATGGGGGTTGCTGTAAATTTTAGGAGTGAAATATATGGTGGGAATTTTCGGATGAATTTTATCTACATATTCAAATTCTTTTCTGTTGATGTGTTGACTACTCTTTCCTTTATCTAAGTAACCAGATAATAATTTATTGTATTTGACTGTAAGGTCCTATTTCAATGGTTTGTATACTTTAGGGTCATTTACATGTCTATGGGCCTCCATTCTATAATCTTCACGGGACAAGATAAAAGCTCCCCCCCTTGTCTGTCAGCTTTATAACAATTTCATCATGTTTGGAGTTCTTTTAGAATGGCTAGTTCTTTTTTTGTGTCACTACATGTAAGAATTTACTATTTTATATTAAATCGAATGTTATTTTTCACTCACCCCCTGCTCCTGTGTATCTCTCTGTCTATACTTACCGGAGGCTCAATGGAGAGGAGACGTCTATTTGGAATCACAAGCAGCACCTCTTGAGGAGTCTATTCACTTCAAATATTTGTGAGTGCAATCAGAAACATCTCTGTACTTTACATATTTTAAACCGTATATATTTGTTGTCTTTCATATATATATATATATATATATATATATATATATATATATATATATATATATATATATATAACATTTGAGACACCATCATATTTCAGACAATTTGGCTGGTGGTTTCTATAGCACCAACCACATTACTCTTTTGTGTATTCGTTAGTTGTTTACTGAAATCTGTGTAAATGATGTGGCTCCTAAATATATATATATATACACACAGATATATGGCTGCTACATACGCAAATTCCTTGAACCCATCCTATTCATATACATTTAGATTAAATAGAATGGGTGGAAGATGTTTGCATATATATGTATATTCATTTAGACTTGACAGGATGGGTGTAAGTTGTTTGGCGCATTCTCAGATGGGCACTATGATCTGCTGTCACTGCCCTTTTCTTTCCTAAAATATGAGAAAAGACAAGTTAAACATAATACAGATAATTCTTAAAATTGCTGTATCCTCCCCCCACTAGACTCATATATATGTTTTGCTATAATAAACTGTATCTGCCAAGCTGTATGTGTGAGCATGCGTGTGTGTATACATGTACGGTAAGTAATTGTGTATACATGTATTCTGTGTGAGTATGTATGCATGTACTGTGTGTGTGAAAGTATGTATGTGGATATGTATGTACTGTGTGAGATACACAGTTCTGCATGCAGCTAGTATACTCAGCACTCCAAAATTGGTTATTACATTATACAGTATTGCCTTATAATTATCAGGCTCTGGTCTGCACAGCATCTTTGATGGAAGGGCAATTATTTACCCAGGAAACGGGTAAACAAACAGGAAAAGAGCTGGAAACAGTGTAACGCTCTGGAGTGTGCTTTATGTTTTGGACTGTGCAATAAATACATTTTGTACACAATTTAATAATGCTACTATTCTTCAGACCACTCTGTCTGAGCAGCACATGTTCTGTAGATATCCCACCTCCGTAGCTTGTGCATCTGTTGTATAAGTCTGAAGTAAGCATCATTGAAGCAGTTTCACCAGTTTGGGGGCTGGTCAATTGCAGCACATTGGGGCGGTTGTGTCCCATGTTAGCATTTTATGCTGCCCTTTGCCATTGTTGGCGACAGGTATGCAAATTTATGACATTATCATGCTAATATTGGTGGATAAAATAGCGTTATTACATTAGATGTACAATTGTGAAAACAATAGATAATTTCAATTTTGTATTTTCTTTATTGCCTGAATATATGGTGTTGGTTTCTTGACAGAGTCCATTTAACAAATTCTTATACACATTGTGCTGTCAGACAGAAAAGGGCACAAACAATCAAGACGAGTGCCTGTAAGGTTACGTATACATAAATGATAAACCAAAACCAAGCAGATGGCCTTGCACACAAATATATGCAAAGACATATATTTAGCCGAATGGCAATTTCGTAGCTATTGCAACAGTCACAAGAAAGGTGACAATGCAGCAGTAAAGGCAGGTATATATTTTTTGGACATCAATCTATCCAAGAGAAACAAAATTAAGTGTCTCACAAATATTGCAGTTCAATATAGTTATTTGCCTAGGACACAGGATCAGAAGCATAGTGTACACCTGCAAAGTGATTTATGAGGAAGGAACAAAATTACATGAAGCACAAGGACAATTTAAAGAAGGAAGACTAGTTCTTTACATGTTATGTCACCCAGATGTACTGAAGGTTTGACCAAGTACCAACATAAACCTTCTGGAACAATTTGTTTGCAGAAGCACCTTCAAGAGCACCCCCCCTCTCCCCAAGGAAACAGACCAGGCGGTTAAAGTAAACATTCTATATTAAAAAACAAATGAGTTCAGTTGTTTCACAGAATACCCATGCTACAAGCTGCTTCAACCTCTATCCTTACAACATGGCTGGAATGCAACACTTGCTGCCAGAGAAGTGTTAATTCATAGTGATATTTCAAGTTATGAAAAAAAAACCAAAATATCCAAAAACCTTTAGGCACTTTAAGTCTTAAGACTCCAAATTTGGCTATTAGTCTGCTAATTACATCAGAATAAAAAGTAAATATTATCAGGTGCATGTCTCCATATACAGGCATTTGAGACAGATCAATTAGATTTTTAGGTGCTTACATGCAATTGTTGACAGTTTAACCCTTGAATTCAATTCATACTTGTAATAACCGAAAGGATTAAAAATTACAACTTTTGCCCAACACATAAAAAAGTGTTTACAGGAAGGAGACTGGCTGCACCATGAAATAGAAGGACTTTATAGATATTGCTGTGATTTTGATGAGCAGGAAGGATGGGAACAGGTGTGCTTTCAATCAAGAAGGATCATTGCAATCAGCCAAGTCTTGTTGCTCAAAGTACCTAAAAAGAAAGGAAAAAAAAAACAACACATTTGCATTTACGTCATGGTACTTGCTTTTTGTAGTTTGTTTATTTCCACTAAACAGTTGTGCATGTGGTTCGAAGAAATAGACACTCCCTAAAGGTCCCTAAGGTCTTATTAGTGACGTTTGAATTATATATTATTTTACAGGCACAGAATAATACCAGAAGTAGGTCAAGGGCACAGATTGTTATACAGGGAACATGAAAAAAAAAAAAAAATATATATAGTGCAACAGAGTAAAATACACTGTGTACAAAAATTTGTATAATTTAATGCACTCACAAACATCCAGGTAAAGTAGGCATCAAAAGAGGGTAAAAATCCATTAAAACCTCTGTTTAATCTGTGAAAGTGGGATAAAAAGCATTCATAGAGCAGTAAAATCAATAACAATAATGGTCTGCGCGTGACACTGCACTTAAACAAAGCTTCCAATTTAAATAGTCCACAGTGGCTGATGGGGATTCCAGTCTAGTTCTTTTAATGGATTTTTACCCTCTTTTGATGCCTACTTTACCTGGATGCTTGTGAGTGCATTAAAATATACACATTATTGTACACAGTGTATTTTACTCTTGCACTATATATCCTTTTTTTTTTATGTTCGCTGTATAACAATCTGCGCCCTCATCCCTTGACCCACTTCTGTTATACATATAGCACATAGAGGAGTGCTAAGAGTGGCAGCGTTTGTATACAAGGGTATTTATTATTATTTTCATTGTTTTTTTGGTGAAACACCACTTCTTTTTTACCACAGAATAATACCAGGTCAGTTAAAGTCCTGATCATTTAATGTAAAAAGAGCACTAACAGATACATTTATACCGGTGATTCCCAACCCAGTAATCAAGACACACCCCAATAGTCCATGATTTGGGTGGACTAATTGATTACCCAGCCAACTATAAAGGTGAGCAGTCCAATGGAACATGGCCAACTGACAAACTGTCTCATAATACACCTGTGGATATCATGGGCAAAAGGAATATAAGGAAACCCAATAAGCCACAAACAGGACAAAAACCTGATATTTCACTCTTCAAGTTGAGGCATGGTAGGCCACAACTCAGTGCGACAGCAACACCATATACTCATTCCAGACATGTGACTGAATCATCATTTGATGTTCCTGAAAATGACAAAGTACTTTGGCTGGAAAGACCTTCACTACAATGGACGGCACTAAGAGTTTTTTTCCCTAGAGTATCAGGCCACGTGAAAGTGCATCTAAAGGATGTTCGTGCAGACATACTGAGCATACAAAATAAGGTGACCAAACTTTAATCAGGCTGAGTCTGCAGAAGCTTCTAAAACATTAATCCTGCAAGTGGGAGACCTTAACAAACTCATAACTTTACGGGAAGTTAAGGTACGAAATACTGGGTATAATCCTGTGAGGTCGTCATGACGTAGTGATGCAAGTAGGCAGAGCCCATGGTTTTGAGCGTTGCCTCATTGGAACCTGGACGTGGAGAGAGAGCGAAACTGAAAGAAAATGCCTCTGAAGCAAAACGGAGTTGTGGAGACCCCTTGAACACAAACGAGCAGCTATTAACAGGAGGACAAAAAGAAAATACTCCTCCCTTCCTACCGACCCATGACCTTCAACTTGATCTACGATGTAAAAGCGGAGATGGAGAGAGCACAAAGAACGCTGGAAGAAGAACTGAACTCCCCCTCCCCTCCGACACATGGTCGACAGTATCGTGAGTGCAAATCAAATGTTACAACTGGTATAACTTTCATATGCTGAATGTTTTGTGAGAAGCATGGGAATAACGAGCATGTCATTTTATCTTCAACAGAACACATGCTACCAGATACAGCTAATTGCACGAGAGTATATGGGCAGTTCAAGTTAACCCCTGAAAAGTTCATGGTTCCACAGGATAAGTGAGCGAACCTGAGAATATTGTGCACACAATTACCCTGAATAAAACACAGGTTAATAGACTCTTAATGTCAAAACACGCATGGTGACAATTTAAAGAACAGTCACAAACAAAAAAGAGTCATGGAAAAAGGAAACACACAAATAAAACTCAATGTAAAAAGGCTTAAACCTCCACAAAAAGCTGTGTACAAGAGGGCTGCACCACTTGGAAACCGGAGTATAGAGGGTTAAATACCTAAAGCCCGATAATACTGGGCCCAGGCATGCTAAAGAGAACTGGAGGGAGGAGGAGGTGGAGAGGAAGGGGAGAGGGGAAAGGAGGAGAGACAACGGAGTAAAGGAAGAGGAGAGGAAAAGGAGAGGTGTGGAGAGAAGAGAAGAACAGCAAAAGTCAAATAACACTAATATGGCCTCTAGAAAAGGCCAAGAACATAAACAAACTACAGAAAGAGAAAGAAAAAAAAGGTCAGGAAGGAGCAAAAGCAAGATAAGAGCTTCTCAAATTTCTTTGCCACGCAAATAGATAAAAGTATGACAGAACCATTAACAGGGAGCTCGACAACTAAAGAAATGAGGGGCAAGGATCATGGTGGAGAGTTGAATAGAGGAGAACAAAACCAAGTAGAATTACCCACCCTGACCCCAGAATTTCTAAAGAACTGTCTGGACCAGCAGGCCGAACAAATAAAACAAGAAATATCAAAAAATTTGTAAAGATATTAAAAAAGACATTGCAGAAATTGCTCATAGAGTACAGGCAATTGAAGATAAAGTTGACAGTGCGGAATTCTCAGTAAAGGAGGCACAAGACTCCATAAAATCACAGCAGCATTACCTCTTCAGAATCTAAATTGACCGAACTAGAAGATAGGTCAAGGCGCAAAAACATAAGATTTCGTAATATTCCAGAAACTGTAGGTCAAGAAAAAAAGAGGAATTTTTAAAATCCTATCTAGCTGAACTGGGAATAAAAACAGATGAAACCACCAACATTATAGAGAGGGCAAACAGATTATATAAATCAAGGAATGCCCCGAAAGAAGCGGCTAGAGATGTTATGGTCTGTTGTCACTCCAACAAATTAAAGGACAACATCATGAAGGCTGCGAGACATAACAGTAGATGGTCCAAATGCTGCTATCAAAATCTTCCCAGATTTATCATAGGACAAGGCGCAGAAGACAGCTCTTCTCCTCAACCACCTCACTACTAAGAAAAAACAATATAAAATACCGTATTTGCTCGATTATAAGACGACCCTGATTATAAGACGACCCCCCCAAATTTGTACATTCCTTTAGGAAAAAAACTAAAAGCCTGATTATAAGACTACCCTATAGGAAAAAAGTTTAACTTGTATATATGTAAATTGCTTTTAATATTTAATAAAAAATGTATATTATACAAATGCATTTCTTGTTTTTATTTGCTTTTATGTGCCAATGCCTCTCTCCCGCTCCCCCAGCTGTCTCTTTCCCCCCAGTGTTCTCTCTCTCTCTCCCCCCAAAACTTCTCTCTCTTGTCTCTATCTATCCCTCCTCCCCTTTTCTCTCTGTCCCCCTCCCTCCCCTTGTCTGTGTCTCCCCCCCCTTGTCTGTCTGTGTCCTCCCCTCCCCCCCTCCCCTTTTATCTCTGTCCCCCTCCCTCCCCTTGTCTATGTCTCCAACCCTTTTGTCTGTCTGTGTCCTCCCCCCTCCCCCTGTCTCTTTCTCCCCCCCCCTCCCCTTGTCTGTCTGTGTCCTCTGTCCACGCCCCTCCCCCTTACCTGGTTTTGTTCCCTGGTGGCTAGTGGGGGCAGCCGGGGGATGCCTGCACTATACGTGCAGACATCCTCCATGCTGCCCGACACGGCAGTCTATTATGACGGACAGCTGGTCCGTCATAATAGACTGCCGTGTCGGGCAGCATGGAGGATGTCTGCACGTATCGTGCAGACATCCCCCAGCTGCCCGATTCTCCCTGGTGGCTAGTGGGGCAGCAGAGGATGTCTGCGCGATGAGCACAGACCTCCCCTGCTGCCGCCCGGCACGATCGCCGGGACTTCTGTGACGAAAGCGGAAGTACCCGGCTTCTTCATAGAAGCCCCGGCGGTCGTGCCGGGCAGAAGCAGGGGAGTGTGCGCTCATCGGGGGGAATGAGAGGGTTTGTTGTATAAAGGCATCTAAGACATTAATATTACACAAATGAAAACAAAGGAAACAATGAGCACTAGAGGGTAAAATGGGGGATAGAACCCACATTATAATATAGAGGTTGCAAAAACCAAAAAATAAGAGACATTTTGTAATGTAATGGAGAAGGGAGGGCACCGATGGCCAGGGGCGTTGCTAGGTCTCCAAATGATCTGGGGCTAGAGCCCAGATGGGCTCTCACACACAAACACACCTAAACTCTCTCACACACACACACACACACACACACACACACCTCTCTCTCTCACACACACACACACACACACACCTCTCTCTCTCACACACACACACACACACACACACCTCTCTCTCACACACACACACACCTCTCTCTCTCACACACACACTCTCTCTCTCGCACACACACACACACACACACTCTCTCTCTCGCACACACACACTCTCTCTCGCACAAACACACACACACTCTCTCTCTCGCACACACACACACACTCTCTCTCTCGCACACACACACACACTCTCTCTCTCGCACATACACACACACACACACTCTCTCTCTCGCACATACACACACACACACACACACTCTCTCTCTTGCACATACACACACACACACACACTCTCTCTCCCGCATACACACACACACACACTCTCTCTCCCGCATACACACACACACACTCTCTCTCCCGCATACACACACACTCTCCCCCACACACACACACTCTCCCCCTCACACACACACACACACACACACACACTCTCCCCCTCACACACTCTCTCTCCTCACACACACACATTCTCTCACACACTGTCTCTCACTCACACACACTGCCTCTCTTGGTCACACTGTCTCTCTCTCTCACACACACATAGACTGTCTCTGTCACACACACACTTTCACTCACACACAATCTCTGTCAGTAACACACACACAATGTTGGTGGAAAGATTCTTACAGGCAAAAAAATTGAACCTAGTAAAGTAACAGATCTGTATTGTGTTATAATACTGCATATACCCATCTCAGGAACAATGCTTTTTTAGAAAAGAAAAAAGTTAGATTGCAGAAATCATGCTACTTAATGTTACCAGTAGTGACTAGGCTACCCAAAAAGCTTTTTGGTAAATAATGGTGTTTGGTGGGTTGGACAGTATAGACATATCTGGTTCTATTGGCTGGAACTTACGTGCACTGACTACTTTACCCGCATTTTGAGTGTGACTTGATGGCCCACCTGTAGATTTTCCCAGTTGTTCTAGAGACATGGACAGATTCCCCCTATGACATTAGTGACTTGATAAAACCGAAAACCCCACGGTATCCATTTCCACTCTACTGTAATCCATTTTCTACCTGAGAAATGTATTTTCCAAATCTACCCGCATTTATGACTTCACTCTACAAGATTCTTAGTACAAAACAGCACCATTTGCTAGATTTTCATCAGTTTCAGTGCTGTATTAATCTGCTCCCACCTCCCTTTTATTTTTTCTGTAGCCCCCATTGCCTTTACGGTTTTATTCCTATGTGAAAAAATTAATAAACACTTATTTTCCAAAAATTTTTTTTTTTAAATTCATGTGAGAAATGAATAATTAAGTCAGCTGCCAAAATAAAGGTTTACTTTCACTGACATTTCAATCCTAGCCCTGCAGTTTGAGTGAATGTGCTTTTCAATACAAAAAATAATAAATCACACACACAATCACACACCCAGACACTGTCAGACACACCCACCCACACTGTCAGACACACACAGACACCCTCGCACAGACACCCACAGTGTCACACCCCCAGACACCCACACTGTCAGACACACACAGACACCCACACTGTCAGACACACACAGACACCCACAGACACCCACACTGTCAGACACACACAAACACCCACACTGTCAGACACACACAAACACCCACACACAGACACATACTTTACCTTCTAGGGCACCCACCAGCAACCATCATTGGCTCTTCTGAGCTCTGGGATGTTACGTGAATCCCGGAGCTCTAACCGGACGTCAAGCAGAGGAGGCGGAGCCGGAAGTTCAGTAACATGCGTGCGGTCCAGGAGAAACACAGGACCGCACGCAAGAAGCAGAAAACCAAAAATTGCAGCAGCAGTGAGGGCGACATGCCAAATCTTAAAGTGCCGGCTCTGCTCTCAACCCCGCGAGAGCTTGAGCCTCCAATTCCGGGACCATGTCCCGGAAGAAGGAAGTCTCAGCATGCGCGGGGGAAAAACATTTACAATGATAGCCCTGGAGTCCCCAGAGTCTCCATTCGGGGCTATGGAGGTGGGATTCGGGGCTATAGCCCCAGTAGCCCACCCCTAGCGACGCCTCTGCCGATAGCTATATGAACATATGCAAGCACGAGCATTTTTACAGGATGTATAACACTACAGGTTATAAGAAACTCATAGTCAAAGAACCACAATGGCAAAAAAAATAATAAAAAAATGAAGATGTAAAAGTAATGAATACACTTGGACACTCACTCCCCCCCCCCTCCCTATTGAAGATACCAATATTATATAAGTAAAGAGTGAGCATTAGAAGATAAAAAGGGTGGAATAACCCACACTAGAATACAAAAGCAGCACAATTCACAAAATAAGAAAAATAATTATTAAAGTGAAGGAGAGGTGAGGGCACTCATAGCCACATGCACACATATGGTTATATTGCAAGAATTCAATTCAATTTTATTTCCCCCCCCTTTTTTTCTTTTTCCCTCTCTTCCCGCCCCCTTATCTAAGAAAATATTAATATGAAAGGTACTACAGAAGGGAACCAATGATCTATCCATAAGAGATAGATATGTAAATTCCATAGTCTGAGCAATCTCCGACACAGGAAAACAATGGGTTTTCCCATTGTTTATGGTGTTTGTAATGTATGTAATATTTATAGTATTGTCATGTTAGTCCGACAGATGCAAAGGGTGTCCTCACGAGAGATAAACAATCTGGAAGTGGAATATGGTTAGATTTTTCTCAGTAAATACCCAAGGTTTCAATACACACTTTATAAAAGATCCATCATATACAAGGACATAAAAAACAAAAGAGCCCAGATAATACTCCTCCAAGAAACACATTGGCTAGAAAAAGATATAAAAAGGTTTGTCCCGGACTATTTTGGTCACCAGGGATATCGACTTCCAGGTTGAATGCCAAGAAATAGATAGACAAGGAAGATATATACTGTTAATTTGTATCATACAAAATGAGGTGTTTACAATTGGCAATATATGTGCTGCAAATACTGGAACTTTACAATTCATCCAGCAGATACTAGATAGAATAAACAAGATAAAAAAGGGCAGGGTCCTGATAAGTGGAGATTTTAATTGTATACTAGATAACTCTGAGGATAGGCTTTCTCTTAAGGATAGAGCAATAAGTAGAAATATCAGAAATAGAGCGTTCAGGTTCTCACAGATTATCAGGAAAGCAGATCTGTTGGACATATGGAGAATTTTTAATCCCCAAAATAAAGAATATAATCGTTACTCAAAAGTCCACGCAATATTCTTGAGAATAGATTTCTTTTTGGTAATCTGGGGGTCTTAAACAAAGTAGGCAAAATTGCCATTAGGGAGACTACATGGTCTGACCATAACGTCTTGATACTAGACATAAAATTGGGAGAACTAAATGGAAAGAGGAATTGCTGGAGGCTGAATGACACACATCAAAAAATCAAAGGATATTGAAGCAATAAAGACATTGACAAAAAATGTCTTTAGAGAAAATAATCATAGTGGGGTAGCAGCCCCGATGGTGTGGTGTTCATATAAAGCGACACTTAGAGACCACCTAATACAAATTTGACCTAATAAAGTAAAAAGGGAAAAGAGCCGCCCACTATGTACACAAAATCTTAACCAAAGACGGAGAGCAGCGAACTCCTCTCAAAATAGGCGAGGCTTTTAACAATTTTTATCGTAAGCTCTATAATATCCAAAGGAATCCAGTTAGCTTGGAAGATTACTTTGGTAAAAGGAAAGGAAGAACGCTATCAGATGCACAAACCCAGGAGATAAATAGCCTATTTAGGATCAAAGAGATAAAAGCGGCTATAAGCGCTCTAAAAACAAGCAAGACACCAGGCCCGGACGCATACCCCAATTTATTTTATCAAACTTTCAGTGATGATTTGGCACCATATCTATTGGAAAGATTCAGAAAAGAGTGGAAGATAAAACACTTATAGAAGAGATGTTATATGCAAACATAATCCCTATCCCTAAGCCAGGGGAACCTGCCAATTTGATCACAAATTATCATCCCATCTCATGACTGAATTCAGACACCAAGATATACGCTAGAATTTTGGCTAGCAGAATACAAAAAGTACTGGATGGGGTAATTCGTCCGCACCAGGCGGGATTTGTAAAGAGAAGATCCTCAACAAACGCAGTTAGGAGAGTGACAGATGTTTTGGATTCGGCAAGGGAACACCGCTTCTGACCCTGTCATTGGAAAAGCCTTTGACAGGGTCGGTTGCAGGGTTCTTGCGCCGGGCGATGGAGGCATCAGGATTTACAGGTTGGATCCTGGACGCTATAATGGCATTATATACAACACTTAAAGCCAGAACGATAGGGGCAGGAATCGTTTCAGAATGGTTCCCGGTATCTAACGGTACCCGACAGGGGTGTCCCCTACCACCATTGTTATATCTGATAACAATTGAATTCCTAGCAGAGGATATACGTAATAATGGAAAAAAATAAAAGGATTTAGAACTAAACAGACTGAATACAAAAATCGGTCTCTATCAGACGACATCCTTATAACGTTAGAATCCCCAACCACATCTATAGTGGAACTAATGAAGATAATCAAAAATTATAGCTGTTTCTCGAATTATAAATTAAATATAGAGAAAACAACCCTAATTGGAAATAATATAACAAGCGAAGATAAACAAGAAATAAGCAAGAGCTATGCGTTCAAATGGGCAAAAAAATTATTTACATACCTAAGGATAATAATTACGAAGAACCCAAACAAGTTTTGTGAAGCCAATATTCTTCCCTTTATAAAAAAAACAAGTAAACAACTACAAGATCTAAAAAATGCAGAAATCTCGTGGATAGGACGTATAAACATAGTAAGAGCCTATATCCTCCCAAAGCTTAGCTATATCCTATGAATGATTCCACTAAGAATACCAAAACCATGGCTTATGATGATACAAGCCGCATTCTCAAAATACACATGGAAAAATAGAAGACCTAGACTAAAAAAGGAAATTTTAAAACTTAAACTAGCAGAAGGCGGACTGGGTGTGCCAGATGTACTGGAGATCCATGAAGCCGCAATGGTACTCCATCTGATCTACACTATTAAGGAGAGCCACAAGTCAGAAGCCTGGAAGGAGATAGAAGCAGGGGCAAAAGGAGCAGAGCATTTAGATTAAGTTATTTGGAGATTAGATTTAGCAACAGAGAAAAAATATAAAATTGAAAGCTCAATAACAATTGCTAACATCCTAATAACATGGAATATGCTAAAAAACAAAACACTAAAAATACAAAATAAAATTATAGAGGATCTGCCACTTAGAGCTGTTACACACAATATGGTAGACACAAATGTTAAACCCTGGGAAAATAGTGGAATTAATACAATGAAAGCAGTCATGGAAGGAAATAAAACGAAAACATTCCAACAGCTGCAAACAGAATTTGGATGGGAAGATAAAGAGTTATATACTTACTTTAGAGTAAAACACTTCCGAAAAAAAATCCGAAATTGATTATTTTTTCCAGATCATAGGGTGTAAAAATAAAAACTCACTATTGGCAAAATCTCTGATGCTATTGAGAATAATAGAAAAAAATATCCAAACCAACTGCATTAATAAAATGGGAATATGATCTGGAAATAAAAATAGATTATAACTCCTGGAAAAATACCTTTAGGCTGGTTCATTCTGTGGTCCACTGTCTCAACATATTCAAAGCTCATTATAAGGTTATGCATAGGTGGCACCTTGTACCAACAAAACTAGAAAAAATGTATCTACCTCTATATCTACCTCCTGTTGGAGGTGTGGAAAGATAGGAGCAGACTATGTACATGTTTGGTGGTCATGTGAGGGAGCTAGGAAGATATGGATAAAGGTGGGAAAAAAATTAAAAGAATGATGGGTATAGAACTAGAAATGTCACCTAAAACCATGTTGCTGCATCTAGAGTGGCCACCAATGAAAAGAACTGAAAGTTTCCTGTTGGTTCACCTGCTCACAGCAGTTAAATTGATATTGGCAAGAAACTGGAAAACCAGTAATACCCCGTCATGGGAGCAAATAAAAAAATCAAACAATATGGCAGATTAAGATGGAACTGGGCATTCTTAAACAAAGCTGTTACAGTAATGAAAAATAGAAATCTGGGAAGAATGGATAAAGATATTGAAAACCTAAAATGATCAATGAGGACACCCTTGAACATCTTTTTAAAATGTATGTTGTGTATTTGTATGTGTATTTAGCGAAGAAATATATCGCAGGTGGATGTCCAAACAAATGAACATAAATGTGGTATTAATATCAGTAATGAAATATAGTGGATCTTAACCTGCCTGTTTTTTTGTAATTATGATAAATATGTATTTTTTTGTACTTTCATAAAAACAAAAAAAATTGTACGAAATACCAATGATGGGTATGCGGGCGGGGCATACCTGAGGGGGCTGGGTCCACCACCCTCCAGTCTTACCAGACACACCTGATCACTAGCCTCTGTCCAGCCACGGATATGGCAAGGCCAATTCCACTTGATTTCAAGGAAGTATCCCGCCGGTCAAACCTCCTACGGGGGCAAACCCAGCCCCGGAGGTAAGGAATGAGGACAACTGCGAACCACATAATCTTAAACAGAACCTTTTCCTAGACTGGCTCTATCAGTATACTTGCCGGTGTTTCACTCACCTGATAAGAAGAGCGAGGCGACAGAATATCCTAACACTTGGTTTTCTTTTTTCATAATTCATCTCACCAATATAGATGATGTTCTGTGTAATTATCCCCCCCTTTCAGAGCACACTTAACACCATTCCCACAGTGTAAGGCATTGTTTTCCAGCTGGCCACTATGATGCAGATTTTGAGCAGATCACACTCGAGGCTGCCAGTGCACCCTCTCGTGTTATCCAGCCCCTCCTGCTTTTTCTTCTTAAACCGCTTTTCTACTCCCATATTTATTTCCCCATTTCACTATTCTTTTTATATCCATCCTCTTCTCATGATATGTTTTGTAAGACATTCTGTTTTACGATGTACAATAAGGGCTTAACCCATTTAGTGACATGACCTTTTGACCTTGTCTTTCCCTTGGTGACATGGACTGTTTTGACATCTGAGGCGTTTGTGTTTAGCTGTAATTTTCTTCACTCACCCACACATTATATATTGTTTATCGCCATAAGAAGGGCTTTCGTTTGATACCATTATGTTCATCATATCTTATAATTTACTAAAAAACAAATCATAAAATATGAAAGACACTTTTTTCAAAATTTGACCAAAAAAATAATTTACACAAATACAATAGGTAAACAAGACCCCGTCTAAATAGTTTCTAAATTTCGTCCCGAGTTAAGAAATATGCCTGTTTCCATGTTTTGTGCAAATTATAGGGCAATAACCAAAAAGTGTTTTTTTTTTTTTTTTAATAACCATTTTCTACTACAATTACCTTTTGACCGCAACCCGAACCCTACATTTATTCTAATTTTAATTTATTTGTAAAAAAATTTCTCTTTGCAATGTTGCTGACTGGTTCTAGGGGCAGTCTAGGAACAGCATCAGATGTTGATCATGAATACCGCTCGTTCTACCGCAGGTCGTGCCAGATGCATCCTGTGTCGGCAACAGAATTGCCGGCTGGACGTGCCACGTTAAAGGTAGCATGGAGTTTCAACTTTAATTTGAGACAATGTAAGAAATACCTGGATAATATGGGAGGGATTCTCCTCTTCAGGGACTCACTCTGTAATCTAGATTGTCTGCCATTGCCAGTTACTGTCTGAATGATATTCTAAGTACATCCAAGAGAGGGCACTCTAGGTCCATAGAATGATAACACACGTTTATAGCTCTCTTTTTTGTTTCTGAACTTCGGCCATGTCTAGTATGTAAGTTGTATGATTTACTCAGGAGACCCATGAGCTAATGGCAGTGTTTTTCTCCCCTTTTTAAATTTTCCTGCAATTTATATACCTGAAGGAACAGATATTTGTTATTATTCTCATTATCCAATTGTTTTCTACAATTGTATGTTACCTATAAAACAAATTAAAATTATTTTTATGTATAACAAAAAATATCCTATTTGTGTCTTTATAATGTATATTTGTTGTATTTTACCTATGATTTTACAATAAAACATTACTTTAAAAAAAATAAAATAAAAAACTCCTTCAACACAACTGGGTAATCCCTAAATCATGGACTGCTGGGTGCTCTTTGAGGACTGGGTTGAGAATCACCGATTTATACTAAAACACCAGAGGCACACATCATGGTAAACATGCCATTTATACCAGCTCCTATGTGAAAACAACCCCACTCTTCAACTCCTCAATTGTATTTTTTGCATTGTCACAAACTGCCATATAATCCACTTTTATATTAAGGTACTCTCTTTCTTTAAAATGGGAGTTACCAGCAGTATAAGGGTTACTTTCAAACAAATAATGCGTTTGTTTGTGGTTCCCACAGTAACGTTAGGTTTGGGGGCTGGAAGGTGTGACTGGAGGGGTTTGTACATTTTACTACTGCTATTCAGGTAGCTAGGCACTCTGCAGTGATTGAGGAAGAGGGAAGATGTGACCACCATCCACCCAGCAGGTCCAAATCCAGCTAGGCAATGTGGTGTATTAGACCAAGTAACTGAAAGGAAAGGCCGGTCTCTGTTCCTTGATCAATTACTTCTAAGGTCGTTGATGTGTGGCAGGTTAGCAGATATCTGGAGAGCTGTGAAGACGGAAAACAAATACACAAGGCACGTGTTTCTTTATCCTCAGCTCTGAGTGTAGTTTATTACACATTGGTATTTATACACAAATCTAGGCGTTGTCCTGTGTATTGATTGGTTATAGGTTTTGCACAAACATAGCATCAAGTACATGAGAGGGGGCATATTCATGTCACAAGGGGGTGGGGGGGGGGGGGGGGTGGACAATGGGTACATATATTGTCACTAGGCAGAAAAGCTAAAATAAAACTCAATATAATCAGTCAGCAGACAAGACAGTTGAAACTTTAGCATTAGTTCCTCTAATTGTGGTCTAAGACCATTATGTCTTATCTGACTTCCTCAGGGACTGTGACCTTTATCTGAACTTGGTCAACCAAAGGGGGGCTTCTCAACATCAATTTAACCCTTTCAGTAACTTCCTACAGAACCATCAGGAATCGATGGATATAGAGGCTGATCCACCCAGAGATGCAGATGCAGCTGCAAAGATCACCTGGGGAATAAGTATAAACTTAATGTATTATGTATGTAATGTAAATTTATTTTGTATTTTTTACTGCAGTTTAGACTTCACTTGGACAAACCCATTTTGCTAGTTTCTTAGCATAGCATATAACATGTATATTGTTCAGATAATTGTTTAATTAGATTGTTGATAAATTTGCTTTATTAAATTATTATTATCTAAGCAGAAGCAGTGTGTTTGAGTGATTTGTCAATTTGGGAATTATCTGCTTGGGATATAATTCTGCCAGAATTCCTAATATAAATTAGTTGGCTTTGGGGTATTATTCAATTGCATGCAATTTTAATAACTACAGGGAGTGCAGAATTATTAGGCAAGTTGTATTTTTGAGGATTAATTTTATTATTGAACAACAACCATGTTCTCAATGAACCCAAAAAACTAATTAATATCAAAGCTGAATATTTTTGGAAGTAGTTTTTAGTTTGTTTTTAGTTTTAGCTATTTTAGGGGGATATCTGTGTGTGCAGGTGACTATTACTGTGCATAATTATTAGGCAACTTAACAAAAAAACAAATATATACCCATTTAAATTATTTATTTTTACCAGTGAAACCAATATAACATCTCAACATTCACAAATATACATTTCTGACATTCAAAAACAAAACAAAAACAAATCAGTGACCAATATAGCCACCTTTCTTTGCAAGGACACTCAAAAACCTGCCATCCATGGATTCTGTCAGTGTTTTGATCTGTTCACCATCAACATTGTGTGCAGCAGAAACCACAGCCTCCCAGACACTGTTCAGAGAGGTGTACTGTTTTCCCTCCTTGTAAATCTCACATTTGATGATGGACCACAGGTTCTCAATGGGGTTCAGATCAGGTGAACAAGGAGGCCATGTAATTAGATTTTCTTCTTTTATACCCTTTCTTGCCAGCCACGCTGTGGAGTACTTGGACGCGTGTGATGGAGCATTGTCCTGCATGAAAATCATGTTTTTCTTGAAGGATGCAGACTTCTTCCTGTACCACTGCTTGAAGAAGGTGTCTTCCAGGAACTGGCAGTAGGACTGGGAGTTGAGCTTGACTCCATCCTCAACCCGAAAAGGCCCCACAAGCTCATCTTTGATGATACCAGCCCAAACCAGTACTCCACCTCCACCTTGCTGGTGTCTGAGTCGGACTGGAGCTCTCTGCCCTTTACCAATCCAGCCACGGGCCCATCCATCTGGCCCATCAAGACTCACTCTCATTTCATCAGTCCATAAAACCTTAGAAATATCAGTCTTGAGATATTTCTTGGCCCAGTCTTGACGTTTCAGCTTGTGTGTCTTGTTCAGTGGTGGTCGTCTTTCAGCCTTTCTTACCTTGGCCATGTCTCTGAGTATTGCACACCTTGTGCTTTTGGGCACTCCAGTGATGTTGCAGCTCTGAAATATGGCCAAACTGGTGGCAAGTGGCATCTGCACGCTTGACTTTTCTCAGTTCATGGGCAGTTATTTTGCGCCTTGGTTTTTCCACACGCTTCTTGCGACCCTGTTGACTATTTTGAATGAAACGCTTGATTGTTCGATGATCACGCTTCAGAAGCTTTGCAATTTTAAGAGTGCTGCATCCCTCTGCAAGATATCTCACTATTTTTTACTTTTCTGAGCCTGTCAAGTCCTTCTTTTGACCCATTTTGCCATATATATAGATATAGGGTGTTGATGTCATTAGACCACACCCTTTCTCATTACAGAGATGCACATCACCTAATATGCTTAATTGGTAGTAGGCTTTCGAGCCTATACAGCTTGGAGTAAGACAACATGCATGAAGAGGATGATGTGGTCAAAATACTCATTTGCCTAATAATTCTGCACTCCCTGTATATTAATGTTTAAGTTTAACACAGCAGTTATAGTTAAATTTATTGTGCCATATTAATTCATCCAAAAACACGAACCACAACACCGTCATATAACAAAACACACTGCATATGTACAAAAATAGGTTTACAACCCAGCAAACATCCAAAATGCTTGTTTCCAAAGCAGTGCAACATTTTGGTAATTTTATATCCAAACATATGATCAATCCAAACACCAATGAAATAACACAAACACTTTATATCCAAACACTTTTTAGTTAAATATATATCTTTAACATAGTTTGTTTTTGTACATTGTTTGCACATAAAACTATTATACACATAAAAATCACAGGTCAGTTCACTTGGCCAGTCAATGGCCTCCCAAAATTGGTGCCCCAAACAGACTACCCTGCCGACCTCTGCTTCTCCTGTGGGACATAAATACCATTGGGGAGAAGTACCAACTGCATCTTGTCCCTGGAGTCTTTTCAGCCATAGGATGATAGTAGGGTGGCAAGGGCCCCTTCAACATGGGAAGGGGAGAGGCCAGTTGCCCTCTGCCCTACTGGGGAGGTGCGGGTGGAGAACGCAGACTCATCCACAACACCTGGGAAATCCTCCATCCTTGCCTGTGGAGAGGAGTCACATTCATCCGCTCTTGGAGACTCAGGCCTTTGGGGAGATACACTGCTCTGTGTATTTCCTGGATAGTCAAGCACTTAACCTCTGGGGAGAGCTGCCACCTGCACCATCTCCCTGCTGAATTCTTTGCCATTGAGGAGTGAAGCCAGCTGCTTCCCCCCAAAGCAATATCTTTTGAGGAAAGCTTATGAGAGCCACAGAATCAGGCATCTCTGGCTCAGGAGTCTAACAGCTCTGATACTGTATCTGTGCCAGATGCCGGCATTCTGCCGGCCTGGGTGTGGAGACCGCAGTCTTGTCCATCCCTCCCAGGTTCACATGCTCCATGGATGGATTAAATCCAGAATCTCTGGGGCCGTGTAGCTTGGCACGTCCACACACATCCACTCCTAGAGATAGAACCTGGTGGTTGTTAGAATTGTCCCTTACTTTAGGAAGCAATCCCACTTCTTCCACCAATGTGACGAACTTCCTGGTACCTCCATCAGTCTCCGCTTCCTAGGGACACTCATCCCTCACAAGGGCCGTCAACAGTGATTTTAGCCCAAGATCTCAAGTTCAGATACCTACAGAGTACACTCAATTAAAGTAACTTCCATACAAAGGGTTTTCTAAAGACTTGTTCATTAACAGAACTTTGCAAAGGACAAGAGGTCACCTGCTAAGACTTGAAGAAAGGAGATTTAGTCTATGACAGTGGAAGGAATTTTTTACAGTAAAGGACAATTAAGATATTCACCGCCTGAAAGCAGAATTCGAAATGGCTGAAGGGGTTTTTATTTGCCTTCTTTTGCATCATCAGCGGTAAACAGGGGATAGGAAAAGCGTTTAACGTGATGGACGCAAGTGTTTTTTCAACCTAAAATACTATGTAACTATTTCAATAATGTAGTAAATATTAAACAGTAACTGGATATTTAACATATTATAACAGTAACGTAATAACATTTCTTAAACACCTCCTGAGAGACACAATAGGACAATGCTTGGCTGACATCATGAGTGAGCTAATCTTGGGCACCCTGTGTTAGAAGTCCAGAAGTACTGAAGACAGGGTGCTTCTGGTGCCCCCCAACCTATCATATACACAAAGTCCGTAGTCTGGCCATTAGCCCAAGGGCACGGAGGCTTCCGTGACATAGTGGCTAAGGAAATCCCTTTTGACTAAATGTTTTCTCCTTTGCAACTGAGAATTCCAGCACAAACTCAATTTCTTTTTTCCATCGTGAACTGTAAAAAATAAAGTTTTTTATTGCAGCACTCAGAAACATTCACAATGTAAGAGAAGCATAGTAATCAGCCTATGATAATACTGAGCAGATGATAGAATTGTGCAATATTTTCTTTTTGGTAGACATAATAGAAAAACGATGAATTCCATAGACAGTCAGGATTCTAAACAAATAATATTGGCAAGCTAACAGAAGCTAAGCATTTAAAAGAGCCAAGTGCCCACCAGAAAATTCAATAAAAAGTTAGTGATTAAAACACAGCTAAAAATAGTACAGTTGGTAAGCCTAGCCATGATATCACATTAGTAAAGGTGACTATTTTGACCACATAACATGAATAGTATACTTTAATGGGGAGTAGCAAAGGACTGGGGGTCAACCTGTAAAAATCCCATTATCCAGCAATAAAGAAAAAAACTTGCATAGCTAAACAAATGAAAACAGACAATAATAAACATGACACTTAGTAGTCATCGCTGGAGAAGCAGTGGACAAGGTCTGAAATTCTTGTATGCCCAAAATCTGCAGGAAAGCAGGTATCTCCAATGAATCACCGATGGCGAGTACCCGATCTTCCAAGGATACTGTAAGAGAACGATAAAGTCCCCATCTGTATTTTATCTCTTTTGTTATGAGAATTCTTCGTGAGTGGGGCCATCGACCTCTTCCATTGGAGAGCTGCCGATGAGAGATCATCAAATATTTGTAGTTCCACATTCTCAAAGTGTTTCGAGTTTTTCATGCCAGCGCAAGGTATTGGATTTTCTCCATTGTAGATCTTAGTTTAAGAATGGTGTCTCGTGGAGCGTCCTGAGGCGCCTTCTGGGCTTTTTTAATCTGAAAGCAGTCCAGTAACAGATGATCAATGATGCAGTAGTAAATTGAGCAGATAACCACTGATGTCAGTGGGCCCAACGTATGCGTAAATGTGTCTGCCTAGTCTTCCCATCCAAGATATCAACCTGGCGAGTTAGGTCACTCACTTTGCACAGAAGATGATCGGTCTGGGCCTAGGCTTCCGACTGCACTTTTTGTAGGTTTGTCACCACAGCCTCCATAGCTGTATGCTTGCTGTGAACCGATTCCAAATCCAGCCGGAGATTTGCCACTTCAGACTTCCACATCACCTGCATTTCTAGTTGCATGGCCCTAATGTCATCTTTCATAGCCAATGCTGCACATGGCTGACTCCGCCCCCCAAACTGTATTCAGTTTCAAGATGTGTTCCAATACCTATCTCTTGTCTCTGAAAAAGCTACCTAGTGTTAGACAAATTATTTACTTGCATGAACTATTATCTGACGCAGAGCATTTACCATATATAGGAGGAGTGTAATGCATGTTGCTTTCAAACTTATAAATACATTTTATGTAGTTTTCTTATAATTTTTACTACATTTTGTTTTTAAGTTCCTGAAAACTTAGTTTTTTTTCCCCATCTTGAATATCTTCTTTGTTTGGAAAAGGTTACACTTTCATACCCCGGAAAGTGTGTCAGGTTTTACATAAAGAAATTTATTTTCCATTTATCTTTTTTAAGCGCTCCCAACATATCTACCATAATGGTCCTCTTTCCCCTGTTGGGGAACCAAGGTGCCATGTGGATACCAGCAGAGATATATTCCGTTAGAGGCACTAGGAAGTACATTTCTACCAGTGAAGGACACCTTACCTGCCAACTAGGCAAATTAACAGATTTAGAGCAGATACTCTTTCATCATCCTTGTGCTCCTAAAGTAAAAACAAGAAGCACAACTTTAATTAAACTATACATTAGTTAGCCATATTGCTAAAACATTGTAAATGAAAAAAAACAAAAAAAAACATCATTGGTTTTAGACATACTCTAAACCTAGCCCACGCACAGGATATATGAAGGCATTGAAGTACATTTACATATTAGGTCTGCTCTCTTATATTGACAACCATACCCACTTTGCTATTCTATTAACCCCTTCGTGAAAGATGCTACATGTGATGTGCTTCGAAGACCAGAATTCCATTATTTTTGTCCATGTTTGCTTAACTGTGATTTTCTTTCTTTGTGTTCATTCCACCTACACAAATTATAAATCATTTTTTAAAGGACAGATGGGGGCTTTCTTTTGATACAATTATTTTCATCATATGATAATTTATTATTAAAAAAAATCATAAAATATAATGAAAATATGCAAAAAGACAAAACACTTTTTCTAACTTTGACCTGACCCTTTTTTTTATACAATTACATGGTAAACATACCCTATATAGTTTCTAATATTCATTCTGAGTTTAGAAATAATTTTGCCATGCTTTTCTTTCAAATTATATAGCAACTAGACATTAAGCCCGTTAAATTAACGGGCGCTAGTACATATGTGGGGGGGGGGGGGGGGGGGGGGGGACACACGTAAGGGGGCAACATAGGGGAAAGCACCCTGGTGAGGGGGGGAGCCTTGAGGGCTGCCTCATCTTGATGGGAGTTGTGATCCTCCTGCTGTATTATTGATGCAGCAGGGGGATCACAACTCCCATCAAGATGAGGCAGCCCTCAAGGCTCCCCCCCCCCGCCAGGGTGCTTGCCCCTATGTTGCCCCCTCCCCCGTGTTACTTACCACCTTAGCGTGGTGTGAAGGGGCGGGAGGTGGGTAGCGTCGCTCCGCTCGCGCATGCGCAGTCGTTACAAAGTTACAGCTGAGTGATCAGCTGTAACTTTGTGCGCATGCACAATGAGTAAATTCTCCTGCGATTGCGCAGGAGAATTTGCTAGAGAAATCTGTCAGCTGGGCCGGCCTTAAGTGTTCCGGCGCTCTCTGCGCGGGATTCCCCCATGGCGCCCCCCCCATGTATGTATCTCTCTGCCTTCCCATGTTTGTCCCTTTCCTCTTCATTGCCCTGTCTGTCTCTCTCTAACTCCCCCATACCTGTTCTCTCTCTCCCTCTATTCTGTCTCTCTCCTCCCCTTCCTCTGTTCTGTCTCTCTCCTCCCCTTCCTCTGTTCTGTCTCACTCCCCCCCTGTTCTGTCTCTCTAGCCCTGTTCTGTCTCTCTCTCTCCCCATTTCCCCTGTTCTGTCTTTCTCTCTCTCCCCCCCCTGTACTGTCTGTCTCTCTCTCCCCCTTCCCCCTGTCTCTCTCTCCCCCCCTGTTCTGTCTCCCCCCCCCTGTTCTGTCTCTTTCTCCCTCCCTCTGTTCTTTCTCTCTACCCCCTGTTCTGTATCTCTCTCTCCCCCTTCCAGCTGTTCTGTCTCTCCCCGTCCCCCTGTTCTGTCTTTCTCTCCCTCCCTCCCCCTGTCTGTCTCTCTCTCCCCCTTCCCCCTGTTCTCTCTCTCTCCCCCTGTTCTCTCTCCCCCCCTGTTCTCTCTCCCCCCCTGTTCTGTCTCTCTCTCTCCCCATTCCCCCTGTTCTGTCTTTCTCTCCCTCCCTCCCCCCTGTTCTCTCTCCCCCCCTGTTCTCTCTCTCCCCCCTGTTCTCTCTCTCCCCCCTGTTCTGTCTCTCTCCCCCCTGTTCTGTCTCTCTCCCCCCTTGTTCTGTCTCTCTCCCCCCTTGTTCTGTCTCTCTCCCCCCTTGTTCTGTCTCTCCCTCCCCCCCTGTTCTGTCTCTCCCTCCCCCCCTGTTCTGTCTCTCTCACCCTTCCCCCTGTTCTCTCTCTCTCTCCCCCTTCCCCCTGTTCTGTCTCTTTCTCCCTCCCTCTGTTCTTTCTCTCTACCCCCTGTTCTGTATCTCTCTCTCCCCCTTCCAGCTGTTCTGTCTCTCCCCCTCCAGCGGTTCTGTCTCTCCCCCCCCTGTTCTGTCTCTCTCCCCCCCGTTCTGTCTCTCTAGCCCTGTTCTGTCTCTCTAGCCCTGTTCTGTCTCTCTCTCTCTCTCTCCCCCTTCCCCCTGTTCTGTCTCTCTCTCCCCCCCTTCCCCCTGTTCTGTCTCTCTCTCCCCCCCTTCCCCCTGTTCTGGCTCTCTCTCCCTCCCTCTGTTCTGTCTCTCTCTCCCTCCCTCTGTTCTGTCTCTCTCTCCCTCCCTCTGTTCTTTCTCTCTCTCCCTCCCTCTGTTCTTTTTCTCTCTCCCTCCCTCTGTTCTTTCTCTCTCTCCCTCCCTCTGTTCTTTCTCTCTCTCCCTCCCTCTGTTCTTTCTCTCTCTCCCTCCGTTCTTTCTCTCTCTCCCTCCCTCTGTTCTTTCTCTCTCTCCCTCCCTCTGTTCTTTCTCTCTCTCCCTCCCTCTGTTCTTTCTCTCTCTCCCTCCCTCTGTTCTTTCTCTCTACCCCCGTTCTGTATTTCTCTCTCCCCTCCAGCTGTTCTGTCTCTCCCCCCTCCAGCTGTTCTGTCTCTCCCCCCTGCCCCATCTCTCTCTCCCACCCCTCCCCTTCAAAGGTGGATACAGGGAGGGGGCGGAGCTAACCGGATGAGCGGTGTAGCTCCGCCCCCACCATGTGAAGCAGAGCAGCGTCTGCTTCACTGGGAGCCAAGATCAGCAAGAGAAGGTGCTGCTTGGGCTCCCCATGCTTAATGCAGGCATGGGGAGCCGAGCAGCACTTTCTCATGGTGCCAGTGGCTCCCCGTGAAGCAGACGCTGCTCTGCTTCACAGGGTGGGGGCGGAGCTACACCGCCCCCTCCCGGGATCTAGCAAAGCATGCCGAGCAGATGGCTGGTGAGGGGGGGGGATCTTTAGATCTCCCCCACCCAGTGCCTCTACCGGCTTTTTTTTTTCTTTCTTTGGGCTGGAGGGAGTCTCTGCGTTCCAAGTCCCAACGGCTGTCCGTGGGGCACATGCGCAGTAGCGCAATCCCACAGACACAGGGACTGGACGAAGAGACACTTGAACATTATTATAGAGGATAACCGATTTGACCTTAACCCCAATTCTACCCCCATCCCTTAACCCCATAGTGACAGGAATTTTTCACCATGACTTTCCCATGGTGACATGGACTGATTTAACATTTCTGTAGGGTTTGTGTTTAGCTTTAGTTTTCTTCTCATTTACTGTACACACGCAAATTATACATTTCTTTTAAATCGCCATAAAAAGGTATTTTTTAGATAACCCTAATTTTATATTAACAGTAGCTATTATGCTAACCCTAAGTTTTTTGTTTGCATTGCAATGTTGCTGACTGCCACTAGGGGCAGTCTAGCAACAGCAATAGTTACGCAGGTGAAAATTCATCACTTCTGCCGCTCTTCCCACAAAAGCAGCAGCTATTTTGGAGGAGCATGCTGCGTTATTCCTAACCCTAGATCTAGGGTTAGTAGATCTAGGGTTATCTTTTTCCTTTTCCAGTAACATAGAAATGGAAGACATTTTTATCATTTTCTTCACCCTCTGGCACAGGGCACCGCAATATTGGAGGAACATGCTCTTTTATAATATGGCAACCGCGAGGGGTTAAAAAGACAAATCAAGCACTGTGCCTGAAGTGCCAAACTGTGAATATGGTTCAGTTTTATCCTGTCAAAGTTGCGCTGGAATGGTAAAGCACTTGACAAATGGAAAGAGCCATCATACAGGGATAGTATTCCGAAATATAAACAATAAAGAATCTGAGAAACATATTACCAATGAAATAAATAATCTTGTACAAAGACACTTGGGATAAAATAAGAAACCGTAAAATCATGGCTTCTCCATTGTTGGGGTGATGTCCACTATTAAAAACTGAAAGACTCTTGTTGCTACTACCATTTGTGAGTGCATATATTTTCTCAATCAGACTCCATTTTTGATAACAAAACAAAAACATTTTTAAATCCTCTTATCCCAGGTTTACGCTACCTTTGTTGTTTATAGCTTTGTTGGCTTGAAGCATGTGGTAGAATGCTGTAGGCAACTGAGGTTCATTGTATGAATTTTATCTATTTAAGTGAACACATGACACTTGTGTTTTGGCAAACTACATTACTATGCAGGATACATTGAGATTTTCAGATTGTCCTTAGGGATGTTATCCAATTTAGGGTTATTTTCAAATTCCAACTGATTTGCTATACAATTACCATTTGAGTTAGAATCTTACCACTCCTGTGCGGACTTGCGAGCACCTCCTTGCCAACTGTCTGATTAGGGAATGAGCCTCTGGCAGTAACGGTTTCTCAAGACAGGCCAATAGAGCATACAGCCACCTTCCCTGGAGTTAGTCATGTATACAAGACAGCAATACAAATAATATTTAATATTACAAGTAAAGAGAAACTACAAATTAAGTTTTATGCAAAAGCCAGGTATTTTAAAGTTTTTTTTGTATGTACCAGCTCTGGAGTGAAGTCTTGCTCCTCAAACCAGTTCACCAGATACTCAAGCACGCTTGTAACAGTAGCCTAAAACAAACAAAACAAATAAGATTTCTAGATAGTTTATAGATGACTATATTGCTGAAAGAGGTAACTGGTGCACAGACCAGAAGGACATACAATTTATACATTCTTCTGTAACTCAGGATACATGCAAGGTCCCAAACAAATTTCGGGAATGATGGTCACAATCCAGACATTAAAATTCTCCAGATCTGATTAAGGATAAAAAAAATGCAATAAAATAAAAGATAAAAGTCCCATGAAATAATAAAAAAAACTCTGCTAGTAGCCAAATCCCAACCCAATGATAAAGGGTCTGGGAACCGGCAAAATGGTTCCCAGACCCTAAAAAAAACACATTAAAAAAACGGCGTCTGGAAGCCACCAAAATGGGGTCATATTGTGTAGCTTAAAATTCGGCTTCTGATATGACCAATGATCTACCTCTAATCTTACCAAACTTTGGGCCAATTACTTTAGCCCCGAAGTTTGGCATATATTGCTTAGACGAACTGGAGTCAAGATTATGAGGTTACATTAAGATGATTTTTAAACATAACTTGGGAGCATTTTCATGTGTCATTTACTGGTTTATTTATCAAACTATAAGAAGAAGGTAATGAGTAATACAGTTTATCAACAGATCGATCAAAAACAGGCACAATATAAAAACTGAGGCTTTAGTGATCTGCATAGGAAAAAAACACAATGAGTCAAATTACATACATAAAAAAATACACATAACCAAAAGGGAATGAGAACATTTTAAATGCTGATCTAATGTTCACTGAACACATGTGCATAAATACAATCCCACTGACAAAATTGTTTTAATGAAATATGGAAATGGAATATGGATCAGTAAATGTAAAAGGGGTCAAAAATCAATATTTGCTGTACTGTTCCTATAATAGGCTGCTCTTTTCCCAAGCTTATTTGAATTTTTAAAAGTAACAATTTGGACTATGAATCAGACTTTAAGCATATTGCAGGAGTTTCTTTCTATTGTGGATATTCCTTGTATTGGACAGATAGCTGGCTATAGTTCAACTGTCCCAAATTTGCATAGACAGTCTTTTTTATTTTTTTTTTGGTAGAGGAGTCCCATCAAATTTAGGTGCGTATTGCTGCCTTTCACAAACCACAGGAAGCATTACATTCTTTTTTTTTTTTACCTTTAGTTTATTATTTTTAACATTTAAAATTACAGAAAAATCAAAAAGAGACGTCAGTTTGCAGCGATTCAAATTCATCAGTATGTGCAGATATAGAAATAAGTGAGTCATTGAAGAGTAAACTTTATACTCATGGGGGCGTGGCCGGCCACTGAAGAAGATGGCAGCTTAACTTGGGAGCTCCGTCACCCTCTTGCTATAAACGCACAACACAGCGCTATATTTCATGATGAGGCGCAATAAAAGGGGGCCATCCGACCCTGGAACCCCAGGAGGAAAGGGCAAACACCCTTCGAACTCACTCAGAGATTTTTTTCACACCCCGGCAACGCTTGCTGCACAACAAGAAGGGGACCACGAGGCACGCTCACCCGCCAGCAGACGATGGCGATTCAGGCCAATGTCCCTCGGAATCAACCTCCCTCGGCCAGAATCAGCAAAATATTTTTTCTTTCGCACCCTGGAAACGAGGTGAAGAAGTTGAGGACAGACCTTGGTGGCCTGGAAATGAGTGACTAAGCAAGAAACTGAAATGGCTTCACAATCGAGCCATATCACCAGCCTCGAACGGTCAGTTCACCAACAAGCAGATTTCCTAGCTGACTATCGCAGGAGGATAGAAGATCTGGACAACCGTGGACGCCGACACAACATTCGGGTCCGCGGTGTACCTGAGGCCGCAAATAATTCAGAAGAGAACCTCTTCGATCTCCTCTCAACTATTTTTAATTCGATGCTTGACCGCCCAACTGCAGGAACTGTGGACTTGGATAGGGCACACAGAGCCTTGCGACCCCGAGGCCCTCCAAATGCTCCCCCACGAGATATTATATGTAGAGTGGTGAATTTCAAGTTGAAAGAAGAAATCATGAAGAAGGCACGTGAAATCAAGACATGGCGTCACGCAGGCCATGATATAACCTTCTACGAAGATCTCTCCGATCTCACCCTCCAAGCACGTAGGGCACTACGACCACTCACCTCTATTTTACAACAGAAAGCCATCCGATACTCCTGGGGCCACCCGTTCAATCTGATGGTGTACTTGGGGGAGAGGACCTACAGCATCCGTTACCATCAGGACCTACCCGACTTGTTGGCTGATTTGAATTTGGCTGACCTCCAATTACCAGATTGGAATATGCCAAATAGTCGAATCCCGGCAGCTCCCCGACCATCTGGCCCAAGCCGACTACGGCAACGTCCCAGTCATCCAACTACAACATTGAGGCGACCGCCGCGGCCCAGAGATGACTGGATGAGAGACATCGATACACACAGGTCAGAGAGAGAGGAATGAGATGCTGGCTTGAGTACCACTAGCTCTGAGGAATCACATTTGCCCCCCGTATAACATATACACACAGACGCAGCGGATTTTACCCAGACACTGTGCAACTGTTTTCCCACATGCTGGTTTGATCATGGCTTATTTTGTTTGTCCCATGAATGGGAAGTTAGCTGACAATGGTTTATTTTTTCCCACCGGTGTCTATGTGGGACCTGGAACATACCGACAACAGGACGGGCGACACCCACTAACAATATCTTTGTTTTTTGGAACCCGGCAGTAAGTGCCATACGAAGCCGACTATGAAACCCAACTCACTGCTGTCGCCCCCATCTTACCCCACACGGCTGAGAGACTGTTATGTATATTTATATGTGTCTGAATAGCCAGAGGGATGAGGATCATTTGGATCAGTGAGTATACCCCTATGGGGATATACCCACATACCGTTTCCCTCCATGCTGACTTGATATTGTGAGTCCTAATCACTGATACACTTACAGGGGTAACCCCCGTAACACTATGGAAATAGTGTCTCATCACTACTCAATATAAACCAACCACACCATACTGGGAAATTACTATCCGTCCCTGTAGTATTCCCTAGTTCATATACAGGCAGAGGTATTCAACTCTGCTAGTCTTGACCAGACTATTCTGAGCTATTTGGAGCCAAGAAACACCCCAAATTTTCAGGAAGAAGGAACACTGATGTACAGTTGGGAACATAACATGCACCCCAGAGTATATTCGCATACACCCATCATACCCAAATGCACATATCTAAGATACCACAAGCAGCAACGGGCTCTATACATTACAGTTATATCCTTATCGGGCACCCTGAACAACGCACCAGTGAACTAAATTCAGGCTCCCACAAAGGCTTATTATCACAACACCTGGGTATTATTACCTCATTTATGGTTGTTACGTTAAACTATGCTGTTATGAATATGCTGTTTGTATATTAGAGGGTGACGAACCTTCTCTCATGTTTGGTTTATTGTTATTATTTACTGTACACTCTCTGTCACAGAGAGCCCCCCATCTCTGAATAGGCTGCCATTTTCCCCCACGACCCAGGCCCATAGTTTCATTGGTCGGAATACGGAGCATTGCTTCATTGGTGCTGGCACTTTATTCCTAGGCCAATAGGAGCCACAGGGTTATCTGTCTCCCCCCCCCCCCTTTTTTTTGTTTTGTTTGTTCATTTATTTATTTTTTCTTTCTATCTTTTATTCCTCCCTCTTTTTCTTTTACTTCCCTCTCAGTGTCCCATCCCTTCTCGCCCCCCCTCCCCGCTGTTTGTTTGATTCGGACGAGATACAATGGAGACACACGACCGATCCCACCATATACAACCACCCACCACATCCCCGCCCCGACATACATTGCAGGATGGTACAAGACAGTCGCGCAAACGTGAGTCTCAACGTTCTTTCCTACAATGTGAAAGGACTAAACACACCGGAGAAACGCTCACATTTAATTCGGGAACTTAAACATCATAGGTCAGCGGTGGCTTTTTTGCAAGAGACTCACTTTTGTACCAGAGCTCCCCCTCGTCTGACTACACGTAACTACCCACAAGGTTATTTTAGCAACAACCCACACTCCAAATCGAAAGGTACAGCGATATTATTCTCGCGACATATCCCTTTTGTAGAAATTGCTCATTACTCTGACCCTGGCGGTCGATTCATTTTTGTAAAAGGTACCATAGCTGATTGCACTTATACATTCGCAAACATTTACTTACCTAACACACAACAACACACTTGTCTCTCCCATATTATGACAAAATTACGAGATTTCCAGGAAGGTATGACAATCCTCGGGGGGGATTTTAATATCGCTCTGGACCCCCGAATGGATACTTCACATGGGTCCACACATACCCCTCTCCGTATTCTGAGACGAATCAGGAAATTGCTTACTGACCACCAACTCATTGACTGCTGGAGAGCATTACACCCCACCACTAGGGACTACAGTTTCTATTCTACACCGCATGCAAGATATTCACGGATAGATTATCTTTTTGTCACACATTTCCATTTGCCGTTGTTACGTTCGGCACAATATGGCACCACCTCATGGTCAGACCACGCTCCATTAGTGTTATCTATAAACTCCCCATTTGAGAAACCAACACAACGCACATGGCGCCTCAATGACGCCCTTCTAACTGATTTAGCAATGCAGGAACCTACGTCAACAGTCGTGAATGATTATTTCAAGGAAAATACTACACCAGAGATCCCCTTGTTGACAGTATGGGAAGCCCATAAGTGTGTCCTGAGAGGACACTATATAACACACGCTACTGCACGCAAAAAGGCCTACACGGCAAATCTCAGTAGATTATATTTACAGATTGCTGCACTTGAACGGACCCATAAGGAACAGCTTAAGGAAGACGAATTCCAGCAACTTTTACTATTAAGGAAGGAACTAGCTACTATACACTAAGCTTTACAATATTAGTTCGGACTCCCATGACCCTACACATTTAGCACGTCGCACACGCCACATATCTGATTACCTCAGCACACATGTGTCCCGTATTCTTTCCCCAGAAGAAGCGGAAGCCATAGAACGCCCAATTTCATTGATTGAGCTGCAACTGGCAATTCGCAATTCTAAGTTAGGCAAATGCCCAGGACCTGATGGCTTCCCGCTGTTATATTACAAGAAATATTTTAATATCTTAGGCCCTCATATGGTAGATGCACTCAACTCGGTATTCGAGGGTGGAGCGATACACCCACATACCCAATTAGCAACAATATCTCTAATACCCAAAGAAGGAAAGGATCTGGAGCAGTGTGGCAGCTATAGGCCCATATCCCTATTAAACGCAGATTTGAAATTATTTTCTAAAATACTCGCCTCACGGATTCAGAGATTTTTACCTGATCTGATCCACCCAGATCAAGCAGGATTTGTCCCGGGGCGGGAGGCCAGAGACTGCACAATGCGTGCGATAAATCTAATTCACCACGCCAACTCCAAGAAGGTTAATGCAATTTTTTTATCAACAGACGCGGAAAAGGCGTTTGACCTCGTCGATTGGTCTTTCCTTCTAGCAGTCCTGAAACAAGTTGGATTTGGCCCTCGTGTACTTGCTTGGGTCATGTCCCTGTACTCCCGCCCCTCGGCAAGAATCCGGATCAATGGCGCACTATCGGACACCTTCCCCATCACTAACGGAACCAGACAGGGCTGCCCGTTGTCGCCATTACTTTTTGCACTTACCCTAGAACCTTTCCTAGAAGCTGTAAGAAGTAACCCTGATATAAAAAGGCAGACAAGTAGGCGATTCCCAACATAAAGTGCTGGGATTCGCAGATGACCTATTATTCACACTCTCCACACCCAAGATATCTTTACCTGTATTAATGAAAGAGTTCAAGTCATATGGTGCGTTATCTAATCTCAAAATCAATACGACTAAATCTGAAATTCTTAATATTAATTTACCCACATCTGAAGTTGTGAGTTTGTCACACTCGTTCTCTTTCAAGTGGTGCAGAGACAAAATGAAATATCTGGGAATTTGGCTGACTAAGGATCTAACACACCTATACCAACAACATTTCCTACCCCTATTAAAAGTTATACAAAAAGACATAGATCCATGGGGTATGACATTCATTTCCTGGCTGGAACGGGTGAATGTCCTAAAAATGAATGTGCTACCACGAGTATTGTATCTATTCCATTCCCTGCCGCTCAAAATACCGCAACCGTTCTTCGTTTCCATGAAAACAATGTTTTTGAAATTCATATGGGCTAACAGAAACCCAAGACTTAAGATTGACCTACTGACCCAGCCAAAGGATAAAGGTGGATTGGGCTTGCCATGTTAACGAACATACTATCAAGCGTCCCATCTTCTACGGGTCTTAGAATGGGTATTTCAGCCTCCGCATAAATTGTGGATTGGGGTTGAAGCCGTGGCGGCTCCATACACTCTGCGCGTGCTGCCATGGCTCCAACCTTCCAAGGTGAGGTTGTTGGTGACACACCACCCACTGATCTCAGCGACACTCTCAATCTTACATTCTTATAGCAGAAAAGCCATACTCACCTCCCACCCCTCCCCGACACAACCCGGAATTTCCCCCAGGACTGCAAACAGGACAGTTTCTCCAGACAGCTATGACGAACCCCACAACTATTAGTGATCTCTTGTCAGATGGTAAACTCAAAACACTTAGCATAATGCTCCCTGATATGAACCCTTCACTCATGGACCATTTTCATTATGCCCAACTTAGTCATTTCTTCAACACTACTATACGGAAACATCTTTACTCCAGACCACTGACTGAGTTCGAGACCCTAGCATCCGAGGAGGTACTCCCCCGCCATGGCATCTCGCTTCTATATCACATGCTCCTGAACTCCACACCAGCAGTCTTACCGACACTAGTGGGGAAATGGGAAACGGCCCTACAGATTTCTCTTACAGAAGCACAATGGGGGAAAATATTCCACCTCACACACAAATGTTCGATTAATAATAAAACCCAGGAAATGTCGTATAAGTTTCTGACTTGCTGGTACTATACACCGGTGCGGCTCCAGAAAATGTTCCCCCTACACCCAAGGGAATGTTGGCGGTGTGGCACGGCACCAGGGACTATGCTCCATATTTGGTGGTCATGTCCACTCATTAAATCCTTCTGGACTAAGATATACTCAGTGCTCCTAACTCTCACTGACAAGCCCCCACCTTTCCAACCAGCACAAATGCTACTACATCACACCACAACCCCTACCACACAATATAAAAAGTCTATTACACGACACGTACTCAATGAGGCAAAAGCACTGATCCCCTTACATTGGGGTGATACTGCCCACCCTACATTTCGGGAGTGGGTCCTACGTGTAGAGGCCGCAAGACATATGGAAGAACTTATCAGAAAGGCAGAAGATGGTCATGACCAATATACTCAAACCTGGTTTTATTGGTTACAATTTCTTGAGGACCCCCAAACTCAAGCGATACTGCAGAATACTTAGGTAGCTATAAAGTTCACCCCCTTTTCCCATAGTTTACAGTGACGATCATAGTGTCTCCTTGGATCGCATTGCAATCAATCATCCCACCCTAGACCCGCCCGCTGAACCCCCTACTATGTTTCTTCTGTTCCCCCCCCCCCTTTTTTTTTTTCTTCTCCTTTTTTCAAAATGTGTTTATAATATTAGTAAACATGAATGCTTGATTTGTACCTGTCCACCATATACTCCCTCTTTTATTTCTGTTTACCCCACCTTTTTTATCTATTATGATTATCTCCCAAAAAAAAAAAAAGGAAAATGTTTTCAATAAATATTGATTTACAAAAAAAAACAAAAAAATATACTTTATACTCACACCCATTATGAAAAAACAAAAATTTTTAATTTAAACTTAGAAATCAGTGAAATATAGATTTTATACTCATAGCCCTTACATTAAGAACATTTCTAATTACCGTTTGTTTTTATACTAATTATACAGGGCTGAGTTGTATAATGGTTTTAATATATGATTAGCTCTATCCCATTGTAATTTTTTTTAACATTATATGCACGTCTATGGAGACTAAAACAGATATAACATAAAAATACGTAACAAATTGCATCGCTGGCATGCGCTCCCCATTCATACGGAAGTCGATTTAGGTGGGTGGGGTGGTATGGAGTTTTGTAGAGGAGGTCTCAGTCCATATCTATTTATTTAATTTGAGCCAAGGGTGCCAAGCTCTCTTACATTTTTATAATGACCCATTCTGGGGAAAGAAGTTAATTTCCATATTACACTGGTATTCAATCTGTCTTAAAATCTTCTGCCAGGAGAGTGGTCCCTTTCCCCCCCCCCAATTCCTAGCTAAACATATTTTTTAAGGACGAGTAAATTTGAATCCGCAGGTGTCTTTGGTCTATAGTTCCAGGGATCTGAATACGGAACAAACATTCATGGAACTTAGGCATCTCCATAGCTGGAAAGAGGTTCTGTAGTAGATTTATCAATTGATTAAGAGTAATTTGTAATTCTGGGCATTCCCACCATAAATGCACGAAAGTACCAACATTACTTTTACATCATCGGTATGCTGAGGAGGTGTTTGGGAATATTTTTGCTACCCTCTCTGGAACCATATACCATCGATTTATGATTTTGTAGCAAGTCTCTACTAAATTAATGTAGTGAATACTTTTTTTGGTTATGTGAATTCCCCTGATCCAGTCCTCCACAGTAAATGTTCTATCAAAGTCAGACTCACATTTTAACTAAGGGGATACCTTAACTAGCAGAGGCAACTGTTCCAAATATAATTTAGATCTAGAGTTAAGTTTAGATCGACCCAATTTTGTTAATAAACAGTCTAAAGAAATGTGCTTGTGAATTGTTCTGGAGTTTAAATAGCTTTAAATTCTTAGATAATTGTATATCTCTATAGGTGGCAGAGAGTATTTCTCTTGGATTTGAGGGAAGGGTAGGATCCTTCCATTCTCCATTATATCTTTTAAATAATCTTTTTAAGTTACTATCCTCTATAAGATATTCAAGACTAACAACTGGTGTAGAGCTTAATAAATGTCCTCTACACGCTGTTTTAGTTTTTATTTTACTTATTGAAATATTTAGGTTTTTTAGTATTGGATTGGTTACTGGTGGATCATTTGGTCTAAGATTATCTATCCAAAAAAGCTGAAAGTGATCCAGGTTTCCCAAATCCTGTTTTTCAAGATCTAACCATATTGTCGCAATTGTTCTCTCGACGGCTGCTCGTTTTTGGACTGTGACATCCACATCGAGGCTTCAGCTGATCACGGACAAATGCCTGCAGAATTCAGTATACAAGCCTGTGCACGAGGCTGTTTTTCCGTTGATCTGAATAAAGCCCGGTTTGTCCTTTTTTATGTGTATTGTTTTTAAATACAAGACCGTATACCCCTAAAACTGGTGACCTCCTTATTTAACGCAAGGAGGATCGAGAAACCCCCCGTCTGGTTTGACAAAGGCTCTATCTTATTTATGATGCGATCTTTATTGCTCCTATAACTCTAGGAGATTTATTAGTGAGTGAATTTCAATCTCTAGAAGTGCTGTATTTTACTGTATGGATATACTGCACCAGATTCTGTTTTTCTGATTTTTTCTAGGTCATGTTGTCCAAGAACTTTGAATGAGAGCTTGTTGGTGATATCATTCTCATTTATATATAGGTGACACTATTCACCTGTGGCATTGTGTATGAACACCCGGATAGTGGTTGTTATATATATGGAAAGTGTTCACATTGTATCATCAATCTTTTCACTTTGTATCATCAATTTTATTATTTTTAATACGCGTATATGCCTGGTGGACCCGTGAATAAAAAGGTATAAATCACGTTCCGTAGGGTGGTTTACCCGCCAACAGTCGAAGAGTTGATATTTAATCGAGAATTTTCTGCATAGTCAGAGATACTGATTTTTGCTGAGTCTCCAAGCTCCTGTTATTATTGCTTTTATCCACTGTTAAATAATCCACTGAACAGTTAAAGTCTCCCCCTATTATGAGGGATCCAGCTGAGAGATGATCTACTCGGGATATTAATTTGGTCAAAAATTTGGAAGGCTTTTGATTTGGAGCTAAGAGATTCAGGAAAGTGTATAATATATAGTTGATTGTAGCTATCAAAATCACCTCCGGGTCCGCTTCATCATGGATATGGTCAAATTTAAGTTTGCTAGAGATAATTGTTACCACATTATTAGAGCCATATGCAATTGGAAATTTCCTGTATTTCCAGAGTTTCGATAGTGGTTCTACCCAGTGTGTCTCCTGGAACATACCAATATCTATATTATTATCTATGAGAAGCCTATCTAGGAGTGATCTTTTTTGTGGCGAGTTTAGGCCCCTTACATTAATATAGAAACATAGAATGTATCGGCAGATAAGAACCATTCGGTCCATCTAGTCTGCCCAATTTTTCGAAATACTTTTATTAGTCCCCAGTTCACGGTCTTATAGCTAGGATAGCCTTGCGTCTGTCCCACGCATGCTTAAAATCCTTGACTGTGTTTACTTCTACCACTTCTGCTGGAAGGCTATTCCATACATCCACTACCCTCTCAGTAAATACTGATATTTTAAATCATTGGCCCTCTAATTTTAGACTATGTGCTCTAGTTGTGGTAGTCTTTTTTCTTTTAAATATACTCTATTCCTTTACTGTGTTGATTCCTGTTTCTATCATATCCCTCCCGTTAGGTCTTTCCTCCAAGCTATACATGTTAAGATGCTTTAACCTTTCCAGTTACCAGTTTAGTAGCCCTTCTCTAAACTCTCTCCAAAGTATCAATATCCTTCTGGAGATATGGTCTCCAGTACTGCGTACAATACTCCAGGTGAGGTCTCACCAGTGCTATGTACAATGGCATGAGCACTTCCCTCTTTCTACTGCTAATACCTCTCCCTATGCAACTAAGCATTATGCTAGCATTTAGAGAGACTAAGTTAAGGGATATAGAGATTTACTGCCCACTCTCCACCATATTACCCCCATCCCACAATTGACCCCCTTTCCACAAAATAAACCTTCACGGCCATTCTTAATTAGAAGCATACATACCCCATATGGAGTTATCGCTCAACTGAGTTCCTTGTTCCCCCACTTCAACTCCCCCTCCCCCCAACAAACCTCTCTTTCATTCTACGTAAGCATAAGAACATCAAATGAATGGACAAAAGCTCCATCCTGCAGCCGCCGGATAGACTTCTGGCACCTATATTAATTATGATATTTTATAACATTCTTTTAACCTTCCCTTTTTCCTCCTGGATAAATATATTGCTTTATTATTTTATACACCCCTTTTTTTCCTCCCGTTAAGGGTTAATTAAAAAAAAATCTCCCATTAACCTTTTTACCCCTATATTTATATCCAGATTTTAAATACTAATCATACCTGTTAGTGTTAGTCAGCTTTACTTTATGGAATTTTAAGTAATATGATTTGCCTCTAAATAAGTCCTAGTGGTAAACAAAGACAATTTTTATGTGCCTTGTGACTAAGTGTATCTTGTACTTTGTTAATCTCATAAGTTTATATTTATATATGTATACATTTTTATATTTCAGATTTCATATGTCGTTAGTCGTTGTTTTTTCCATTGATATACTTATAAAAAAAAATCAGGGTTAGTTTTACTCTCCTTAGCAATCATTTTCTCATTTTCCAATTTAGCCATTTTAATTGCCTTTTTGCAGGCTTTGTTGGCATCTTTGTACTCTATAAAATGATAATGCTGATCCCTTGCTTTTATAATGTTTGAATGCCATGCTCTGGTTTTGCATATTGGGATGTGTACTTTTGTAATGTGTGCTTAAAGGCATTCCACTTGTCTTCTGTGTTTAGTCAAGAAAACAATCGTTCCCAGTCTAAATGTTCCATTGATGCCCTTAGTCCATCAAAGTTGGCCCTTCTAAAATTAAGTGTTTTGGTGGCGTAGTTACCAATTTGCATTTTTGCATTAATCTCAAACGAAACCATGTTATGGTCACTATTCTCCAAGTGTTCTCTTACTTGGATGTTTGAGATAAGCTCCTCATTGTTTGTTATTACCAAATCTAGACAGGATCCATTCTAGTTGGGGTGTCTCCTAATTGTGCCATAAATTTGTTATTAAGCAGGTTCACAAACTTGCTGACCTTAGTGGAACTATAGTTGTGCCACTATTCCAATCTATATCTGGGTAGTTAAAATCTCCCATGATTACAAGATTGTATATCCTGGATTAGGCGATGGTTGGATGTGATGTGTGACGCCAAGGCGGAGCTGATGGGGGTGATGCAGCCAAAGAGCTTCCCGGCTAGTGATATCCCAGTGGCGGTTCAGGTGATAGCGGATTCGAGGGCAAGACCCTAATAGCGGCGTCCTTCTAAGAAGTGAAGATATCTTTCATTATAAAGAAAAGCCTACCGGAGATTCAGAGACGCAACTGCCGGAGGGCATCGGGCTCAATGGAAGGTCTTTGATCTACTATGCATCCGTTAGGACAAGAAACGCCTTCAGAGAAACAAGATTCTTTAGGAATCCTGCTTGAACTCAAGATTCCTGTAACCGAGCCTGGGTTAAATAATAGAAAACCACAAGCTTCACAGATAAGTGTAATTTCCTTTACTCGAACGGTGTATAGATCTGTGCTAACATTTCTACCTAAAAAAGTGATACGACTTCTAGAAAGCAGTAAAAAACACAACCAAAGACAAGGCTCTCTTCAGTTTGAAATTTATAAAGAGACCATACTGATACAATTAAAGAAATATTAAAAGGAGAAAGGGAGAAGGAGGGAAAAAACTAAGGAAAAATGGGGGGATAAAGGGCTGATAAAATGTTTTATTTGTTGGCAAGAAGAAAGAAAAGGGATTTAAAATCCATAGAACAGAAAGAGCAAAGAAAAACAAATTCTCTAAAATTAGCCTCAATATTTTCCCCCACAACGCATGAAGTAATAGGTTTGGAACAATCCCAAGATAATTTGGAGTCCTCAATGACAGAGGCGGAAACGGATTCCACAATGTCGCAATTATACTTCTGGCGAGTCGGAATCTCAGATACTCACAGTAGAATTAGTGAAAAAATGCCTGAAGTCTCAATTTACATTATTTAAACAGGAAATTAACACCTCTATTAAAAAAAATTATGAATGAGCTGGAATCACATGAGAACAGAATTCATCAAAATGAACTCGGTATTACTGAGCTTCAGACAAAATGTACAGCTGCAGAGGAATAAATAGCCGCTCTCTCATTAAAAATTGAAGAACTGCAATCAAACATGGCATCTGCAGAAGATTGTAAGAGACTGATAAACACACGACTCTGGGGAATCTCTGAGGAAATACCTCAAGAATCGCTGGAGGACTATCTGTGATGAATATGAGACAACAGAAAAATAAAATTTTGTTTGAGAGTGTGCACAGACTTCAAAAACCCAAAGGCATTCCTAACAAGCTCCCTAGGGATCTTATAATTAGGTTTCATGCATATAAATTCAAAATAATGTTTGTAAATAGCTTTAAAGAATCAGAGAGCTTGCCAGAAAAATGTAAACACCTGAAATGTTATGCAGATCTTTCTAGACATACTAGGATGCTTAGAAAATCATTTGCAGAGGTCACAGCAAATTTGAGGAAAGACAATGTGCAATATGGCTGGGGATTTCCAACTAAGTTGATTATGGACTATGAATTTTTGAAATTGTACTTTCTGGAAGTGTGTAAAGCAGTAGATTGGCTAAAAAAAAAGAAAGGGTTATATAAAAAAAAAATCAAACTGAACCTGATTAGGGAGAGGAGAAGGCGGGAACACTTTTTTCCCCTCTCTTTTTCATGAGGATGTGCAAACACAGCTATTTGGACATGGGTATAGGTTGGGATAAGGGAGGGGTATAATAGAAATTAAATCATCCTTAAGATTAATTTACATTCTAGTTTGTTTTAGATAATGAATTTGTAGGGATTATAAGGTGCCACAAAGGTGTATAAAAGGGAAGCAATTAGAGATATATAGTAAGTTCACCATATTAAAAAAAAACTACTTGCTGAGTAGAAGAGAAGTAGATAAGATGTTATGAGATCTATTAAAGTTATACAAAGCAAATTTCATGGTAGACAGGGTCAAATTTATGTTTGTATGTTTTTTTTCCCCCCCTTTTCCTTTTTCCCACATTGAAAAGAGTGCAGTAAATATAATATAAGATGTAATGAATAATATTACGAAAGCCTTACGGGAGATATATTTCAGTTTATATATTCACTTGGTACTCACTTTTTTTAAATTTTTTTAAAGAGATAACCCTACCACATTGTAATCGTTACTTGGGGATTTAAGGAAAGAAAGGATAATATGTGTGGTAATAATTAATATAAAACAACTGTCTAAGCATTTACACGTACCTTTTTCCATACTATTCATATGGTTGAGGTATCACAGAGATACTAGTAGCTTTGAACTAAAAGTGTGCAAAATATAGTTTATATAAGCAAACTGGTGGTTTTTCCCCCTTCTCATTGAACTCATTATTAGAAGATTAGAGAGGAAAAAGATAAGATGATATGAAATGTAATAACTACCGTATTTGCTCGATTATAAGACGAACCTGATTATAAGACGACCCCTCAAAATTTGTACATTCCTTTAGGGAAAAAACTAAAAGCCTGATTATAAGACTACCCTATAGGAAAAAAGTTTAACTTGTATATATGTAAATTGCTTTTTAATATTTAATAAAACATGTATATTATACAAATGCATTTCTTGTTTTTATTTGCTTTTATGTGCCAATGCGGCCTCTCTCCCGCTCCCCCAGCTGTCTCCCCCCCCCCCAGCGTTGTCTCTCTCTCCCCCCAAAACTTCTCTCTTGTCTCTATCTATCCCCCCCTCCCCTTTTCTCTCTGTCCCCCTCCCTCCCCTTGTCTGTCTGTGTCTCCCCCCTCCCCTTGTCTGTCTGTGTCTCCTCCCCCCTTGTCTGTCTGTGTCTCCTCCCCCCTTGTCTGTCTGTGTCTCCTCCCCCCTTGTCTGTCTGTGTCCTCCCCCCTTGTCTCTCTCTATCCCTCCCTCCCCTTTTAACTTTGTCATCCCCCCTCCCCTTGTCTCTCTGTGTCCTCTGTCCCCCCCCTCCCCCTTACCTGGTTTCGTTCCCTGGTGGCTAGTGGGGGCAGCCGGGGGATGTCTGCACAATACGTGCAGACATCCTCCATGCTGCCCGACACGGCAGTCTATTATGACGGACACCTGGTGTGTGGGCAGCATGGAGGATGTCTGCACGTATCGTGCAGACATTCCCCAGCTGCCCGATTCTCCCTGGTGGCTAGCGGGGCAGCAGAGGATGTCTGCGCGATACGTGCAGACATCCTCCATGCTGCCCGACACGGCAGTCTATTATGACGGACACCTGGTGTGTGGGCAGCATGGAGGATGTCTGCACGTATCGTGCAGACATTCCCCAGCTGCCGATTCTCCCTGGTGGCTAGCGGGGCAGCAGAGGATGTCTGCATTTGTTCTGAAAAAAACCTCGTCTTATATTCGAGCAAATACGGTAATACAAAGGGATTTTTACAGTAGTCAAGTCTAAACTTATATAAGTACATTTTTTCTTCCTTGCTTTTTATATAGTAAACTCATCACAGCGTTATTAGTATGCCTGGGTTATAAAGCGGTTTATACCGTATTTGCTCGATTATAAGACAAGGTTTTTTTCAGAAATGTTTTTCTGAAAATTCCCCCTCGTCTTATAATCGAGGTCTTCTTATAATCGGACCTCAAATTGAGGTCAGACTATAAGACATGGATCCAGGTCCCCAGCAGAGCTGCAGGGGGACCTGGATCCCCCTCTCTAGCAGCAGAGGATGTCTGCGCGATGAGCAGACTCCCCTGCTGCCGCCCGGCACGTCCGCCAGGGCTTCTATGATGAAGCCGGGTACTTCCGCTTTCGTCACAGAAGTACCGGCGATCGTGCCGGGCGGCAGCAGGGGAGTCTGCGCTCATTGCGCAGACATCCTCTGCTGCTCAACTAGCCACCAGGGTGAATCGGGTAGCTGGGGGATGTTTGCACGATACGTGCAGACATCCTCCATGCTGCCCGACACGGCAGTGTATTACGACGGACCAGCTGTCCGTCATAATAGACTGCCGTGTCGGGCAGCATGGAGGATGTGTGCACGTATCGTGCAGACATCCCCCGGCTGCCCCCACTAGCCACCAGGGATCTATTTACATGTAAGGGGGACGGAGGGGGCAGGGAGACAGGGGGAGGGATGGGGGGCAGAACAACAAGAGGAGGGAGGGGGGGGAAGAGACAGAGCAACAAGGGGGGGGGAGAGACAGAGGGAGGGGGTGACAGAGCAACAAGGGGAGGGGGCAGAGAGAAACAAGGGGGGGAATAGACAGAGGCGAGGGGGAGTCAAAGGGAGGGGGAGAGAGACAAAGCTGGGGGCAAAGGAAAGAGAGAGGCAGCATTGGCACATAAAAAGGAAATAAAAACAAGAAATGCATTTTTTGATATAATTTTTTTTATTAAAAAAGCAATTTACATGTGAATATATACAAATTTAACTTTTTTCCTATAGGGTAGTCTTATATTCAGGCTTTTAGTTTTTTTCCTAAAGGAATATCCAAAGTTTGGGGGGTCGTCTTATAATCAGGGTCGTCTTATAATCGAGCAAATACGGTATATACATAAATGGTTTGTTTGACTTTTTTGGGGGTAATTTGCTGATATTGAAATCACTATTTGTTGTTTAGAAGGGAAGAAGTAAATATGATATGAAATAACAAATATAAAATGACTTTTAGGGTAAATAAGTTTAACCACGTACCTCTTTTTCCTCGCTATTTATATCATACATTTAATACAGACAATACTAGTATTTTATTTATTTTTTTAATCAAAAGGGTGTAAAATATAGTTTATATATGCAAATTGTTTTTTCTCTCTCGTTATCGCTAATTATGGAACAGAGGGGAAGAAAATAAGATATGCGATTTAATAACTAATATAAAGACATTCTCGTGGTAGACAAGTCTAAGTTTATCCAAATATTTCTTTTCCCATTTCTTCATTGTAAATTCATCATAGCGATACTAGTATTTATGGAATACAAGGATGTAAAAATACAGTTTATATAAGTAAATAGCCTTTTTCTCCCAATGTTTCCAAAAGGCACGAGTTTGGGAAAAGGATAATTTAAATAGATAATTTGCCCGCCATGCATATCCTCCGTTACATGCTCTCACAGATGAGAGCCCCATTCGTGTTCGATAAATTGTATGAGGGATGAACACGTTAAAAGGTGTACAAGGCAGGTCCCCAGATAGATAGGGAATAAGCCTATTTTAAGACGTTTTGGTTTTTGATGTTTATATGTAGTATGTTATTAGGTGTTTATTTGTGGACTGTGCAGGAGGGATTACATACAGACCAAAAAAGGTAATCAGAGATACTATCCTGTAAATGATCACATTTGCAACAAATAATGTTCAGGGGTTGAACACACCTCAAAAAAGACTAATTTTAATGAGATATCTGAGAGGTATAGATGTTGGATTTATACAGGAATCGCATTGGAGAGAAGATAAACCATTAAAAAATAACTACTATCCAATAATTAAACATTCCCACTATAAAACTAAAAAATGAGGAGTCATTATAATGATATCATATAGTATTGCCTATGAAGAAATTTATAGGGAAATAGATGGGGATAGCAGATATATTATCATTATTTGTAAATTAAATGATCAGGAACTAGGTTTGCGCCGAGCTATGCTAATCTCTTTATGGGCAAGTGGGAGGATGAGTTCATTTGGGATGAATGCCCATTCGGCGCAAACCTAGTGCTCTGGCGCAGATATATCGACGACTGCCTTTTTGTTTAGAGGGGTGACTACCTCGCTAGATACTTTTTTGGCCTACCTTAACAATAATCCCTACAAACTCAAATTTACTCATAAAAGCTCACCAGTCTCGGTGGAGTTTTTAGATTTGGAAATATATATTAAGGAGGGCACCATTCAAACCAAAACTTTTAAGAAGCCAGTTGATTGAAATGGTTATATACCGTTTGACAGCTTCCATTATGCCCCGTGGCTTAACAACATCCCTTATTGGGATGTTGTATCAAAAGAAACTGCTCTGAGGAAATTGTGTTACAGACACAATTATCAGAAATGGAGCAACAATTTAGGGATAAGGGCTTTAACAACCATCTTTTAAAAACTGCCCATGATAGAGTCCAGAAACTCTCACGCAACAAAATTTTAGCAATGAAACATACTAATCCTGACGAACAGCCCAAAGATATAGTCTCTTACATCACTGAATATAGCGACCAGTCTTTACATATTAAAAATATAGTTAACAGACATTGGAATGTCCTAAAAGGTGATACCATTCTTAGAGATATTCTGACTCCAACTCCAAGGGTTATATTTTCCAGAGCACTTAATCTCCAATTAATGATTGCTCCGACAGATAGAAGGCCTGCTACAATAACCACAAGTATGTTTAATCTACCTCCAGGATTTTATAAATGTGGACGCTGTGTAGGCTGTAATAACACAGAGATACCTAGACATCAAGCCAATTTGAGTAATTGCTCCACTGGTGAAACCTTTAATATAAAACAGGTGATCACCTGTAGAACTAAGGGGGTCATTTATTGTGCCAGCTGCCCATGTTCTAAGCTATATATAGGGAGGACTTCGAGGACTTTGAGCATCAGAATGTCCGAACATGTAAGGAATATTCAAAAAGGTCTAACTACCAATGGACTCTCCAATCATTTTCTGACTTGCCAGAGAGGGAACCCAACAGGGTTAACCTTCTTGGCAATAGAACTAGTTAAGAATAATTGGAGAGGTGGTAATTTTGGTGACCAGCTGGACGGATTTGAGGCTAGGTGGATATATAGATTGGATACTCTTTTTCCAAATGGTTTGAATCTAGATTTTGAATTGAAAGCATTCACTAAAGACTCTTTAACATCCCATACAAGAATGATTCTTTATTCCATTCTCTTTAATCATTATAGCATCCTATCAGTTGTAGGACAATTTACAATTATATACAGCTTTCTTCCTTTTTTTATGCCAATACCATTTTTTATATTTAGCATTTTTTGTGGTCTATAAATATTTTCTGCCCTTATATATATTCATAACAGGTACACATAACAATTCTATATTTGTTATTTTTCTTATGTGTATTTAATTATGTTTAGTGTACCCAATTCAGTATAATTGTTTTTTCTTATATTTAATTATTTGTAATTTTGGGTTATTTTATCCCCTTTTTTTGTTACAGAATTAATATATTAATATATCCTCTTTTAAGACATTTTTAAACATTTCTACTGAATTACAATAAAAAATTAAAGAATCTGTTTTGTATGTTTATTGTAAGAATTAACAAATAAGTTATGAGCATTTTGCTTTTACATTTTTCCGTGCTAAATCTTTATCAGCTGATTTGCATTAAGCGTGTGTATATATAAGCTTATGGTTCTCCTACAACTCCCATCGCCCCTGAGGAAGTGACGTTGTCCGTCACGAAACGCGTAGGGTGGGAGTTTTTTTGCGTCTCATGGACTCCAAGCCTCTCTTTCGACTCTGCTTCCTTCTTCCGTCTATATGGTCCGGCCGGCTTATCACCATCAGTGTTCCGTCTGAAGAGGGAAAGCTGGATATTGGCAGTCCGTTTACGCTATCCGTTTTTGACTATATCCTGTAAGTTACCTTTAAATGCGCTATTAAACCAGTTTTTTATGGTACACACTATTTTGGTTTAGTTTCTTTTTAGGTTACACCATTGGAACCAGTCATTGAAGATTTGGATTATCACATTTGGACTTTATTTATTGTTTTATTGTGTTTAATTGTTTCATTTATATTGATCACTTTTTTTTCACAATTAGGTTTCACACCATTTGTCTGTATTAAATTTGTGACCAGCATTTTTATATATCTGTATTTTCCATTACACACTATTCAGTTTATACTGCACTATTTTTTAGTGCTTCATTCATTTGTTTGCACAAGCGCTTATAATTTATTTTATTTAGTCTTAATTTCTCTCTTTTTTGGAAGCTTGGGAACGCTAAAATACAGAACTATTGGGAAAAAATAGCTGAGGTATTTCGGGAATATTATGGGAAACTATACAACTTAGAGGTGGCTCTACCTACACCAGGAATCAAGAACGATATAGAGGATTATTTTAATAAATACTCTTCAGTTTCCCCTACAGAGAATGTTGTGAATAATCTTGAGGCCCCCCATCTCTTTGGATGAAGTTAAAATCAGCAATTAAAGAATTACCGACGGGCAAAAGCCCAGGCCCAGATGGCCTAATTACAACATATTATAAAGTATTTTCACGAACCCTGTCTGTCCAATTTGTGAAAGCATTTAACCTATTGTCAAGGAGGGAAATACTCCCACCTCAGTCACAAGAGGCACACATTGTAGTAATCCCCAAACCAGATAAGGATCCATTGCTGTGTTCAAGTTATAGGCCGACTTCGCGTTTCAACAGCAATATCAAGTTATTTTCGAAGATCTTGGCAAATTCTTAAAACAAATTCTGCCAGAGGTTATACATGGTGACCAAGTAGGATTTGTACCTGGTTGCGAGGCCAGGGAAAACACCACTAAGATCCTGAACTTGATTCATTACGCTCAGGAATATAGGGTCCCAATGCTGCTGATCTCGATTGATGCACAGAAAGCCTTTGACAAGGTGAGCTGGGGCTATATGAAAGAGGTCCTCCATCCTTTGGGTGTAGGAACCAGGGTGAGGAGTTGGACTGACGCATTGTATCAGACACCTACAGCTAAGATATGGATCAATGGGGTCCTGTCGGACCAGCTCACCCTGTAAAATGCTACTAGGCAGGGGTGCCCGTTGTCACCCCTCTTATTTATCTTGGTAATGGAACCTTTTTTGTGTGCATTGAGATCTAATCCTGATATTGAGGATAGGTTGGGCAACGGAAATATAAAGGTATCTGCTTTTGCAGATGACTTGTTACTGATAGTTACTCAGCCCCAGATATCAATGCCAAATATTATGAAATAAATCCAGATCTACTCCAAGCTATATAATTTCAAGATAAATGTAAGGAAATCAGACGTCTTAAATGTCTAAATATCTGGGGAAATGGAAAACAACCTTAGAAGATCCTTCCCACTAAAATGGGCCACTAAATGTATAAAATATCTGGGAGTGTATATTCCACAGGAACTGGATAAAACATACTCCCTGAATTATGCATGGACATAATGGTACAGACTAAAGATTTCATGGTTTGGAAAGGTGGAAGTGATCAGGATGAACATACTGCCGAGAGTTCTCTATGTCTTACAATCCCTTACAATCTCTATACCAAAAAGAAATAAATAGTAGGAAATATATAGTAGGATTTCTTTGGGGTAATAAAACTAGCCAGAATAGGATATAGATATTTGGTTAGACCTAAAATCCTGGGGGGATTGGGGCTTCATGATCTGGAATGTTACCAAAAAGCAGTACATCTTGCAGAAATTGTGGAATGGATTAGACCCCCCCAAAAAAATGGGTCTCACTGGAACAAAGGGGTTCATCGATACAGATTCCCATCTCCGCATGGGTCAATCCCTCACAGAAAATAATTTTAAACAGTCTACACCCCACCGTTGTGCCAACTGTTAGAACATGGAGGAAAGCCATGGGACCCTGTGAAATGGTGAACTGCCCCTCACCGTTAACCTCATTGATATTTAACATGGATTTCCCACAAGGCAGATTATCTATGGAATGGGGTAGAATTCTGCCTGGAGAAATCAGATACCCTAGATTAGGCCATGTGATGCAAACGGGAGGGGTGGTCCCACTGGAAGACTTAATGGGAGATCAAATGCCTTCTATGAACAGAGATACTGTTACATACAATTTGAACAATCGATAAAATCCTTCTTATGACCAGACTGTTTTTGGAATGTTGTGCGTTAGTGACCGAGGCTGTTTTAACACTTCTGAGGTGTTTGTGTTTAGCTTTAATTTTCTTCTTTGTCAGTTGCTGTACCCACACATTATATATTGTTTTTTTCAGGACAAGAAGGGCTTTCTTTTCATGACATTATTTTGTTCATATCATTTATTGCATTGTGTAAAAAATAGTAAAATATGGTTAAAATTAAAAAAAATAAACACTTTTCCTGACTTTTCTTTGTAAATTCTTTTACTAAGCTTCAAAAGCTAATGAAAAAACGTGCTAAATAGATTTCGACTATAGGTCCTGAGTTCAGAAATACCCAATGTTTATATGTTTTTTTGCTTTTTTTTTTTCATGTTTTATGTTAATAAATACAAGTAGCATTTAGCTGTTTCAAAACCATTTTTTTTAAAAATTAGCGTTAGTGACACTGTAACACCGATATCTGATATGAATCACTGAATAACCCCCCACATGTACACATTTTTATAAAGTAGACATCCCAGGGCATTCAACTTGGGGTAATTTGACACTTTTCACTCTGTCATTTTACCAGCAATCTTTGACAAGTTTTGGCGTAGTAATTTTGTGTGTGTTTTATTTCCACACACTTTGAAACTTAGGTATGAATTTAAAGGGACTGTTCTATTTTATTGCCAAACAAAACCCCAATATATGTTCAGCAACTTCCCACAAGTATAGCGGTACCCCACATGTATAGGTGTGCTAGGTTTATGTGGCAGGTACAGGGCAAAATTTAGGATATGGTTATTGCAGCTTTAAAACGTGTATTTATTATGTAATACTTGTGACTACATTTCCTATCATGCTCAGCCAGCCAAAAGCTACCGTAGCAGAATAGGAAATGTAGTCAAAAGTAGGAAGCACCGATTTTTGCTATCCTTGCTATCCTGCGGCTGCATGGATCAAATATCCATCT